>JAZGTK010001649.1:20481-37512 GCA_036877625.1 Ambastaia sidthimunki | reverse complement strand
TTTGAACAAATACACACATCAGAACTCGAATTCACGCTTTACTCTTGAATTAAAGAGTAAATTGAATTAGTTAATAAAATACTAATAAAAACTAATAATAAATAAAACTACTAATACTAACTACTTATAAAACTACTGCATAAAAACTAAATGCAAAAGACTTCTGTAGAATCTGCTTGTAACTTGTGTAATATTTCCATTATTGTGCTATTAGTTGTACAATATTGTATATTGTGTGCATTAATAATAATAATAATTATGTTAACAGAGAGAGGCAGGAGAATACATCGGTGTATAACAGATTAAAGACACAAAGATTCATTCCTGGGTCCTGGCAGAGGTGTTGAATAACACACATTACAGATTAAGCGTAAAGAAGCTTTGGTTTAAGCACAGTAATATCCCATAATGCAACTCAGAGAGGATTTCAGAGTGTCAAATACTTCAGCAAGGCGCTAACTCCCCCAAAACACACAAACAAACACACTCTCTCTTTCTTTGTGACGGCCCACACACAGAGAATCACAGATATTGTTTCTCTTTTACAAGAACTAATTAAGGCCAGACAGTCTGTACAGACAGTAAACGTACAGAACTATCAGGTGCTATAATGAAGAGCGCTGGTCAAACATCAGACACCTTCTGTTCTTTGAAGAATCAGAGTATTAAAGGACAAAGAAACAGCTCCCGGTTTCCATCCTGTACACAGCTGTGATGCTGCACAACCCAACACAACACACAAAAAACACAACCGAAATCTGACTAAAGTATGTCACACCAATGACGCCTTCAAAAACAACAGCAACCTCCTCACAAAACACGCCTTACATATCTGTCCTCTAAACTGTACAGTTTTAGAGAGATCATATTTTGCAGTACAAACAGCTTTAATAGAAAAAAATACACACTTTCCAGTTTAGTTTTCTATGACTACTTTCTTACCCTTTAACCTTTAGTGTTCTTCTGTACCTTTAAGATGTACAGTGTATATTTAAAACAGCTTTGTTATGATTGGTTAACTTCCACATACCTGCATCATCAGGGCGGGTCAAGTGTCAGAATAAGTGAACATTCATTGGATATTTTGCTTCTGGTTGTGACATCATAATCATGGTGATTTCTGAACATCTGGTATGTCAAATTCCTTTCTCAAGGATTTAAAAAATTCCCGCACAGGTCGTGAAGAGGGACAGAATTAGGACATTTGTTACTGTAACAGGTAATAATGAAACTTACATTTACAGTACAGGTATTTGGCAGACAACTTTTTCCAAAGCGACATACAGTGCATTCAGGTTATACATTTTATCAGTATGTGCTCTCTAGGAATCGAACCCACAACGTTTGCGCTGCTAACGCAATGCTGAACCAATTGAAATACAGGAATAGAACTTCCATGTTTTGACCCCATCATCTAATGGAATGTGTGTGTGTGTGTGTGTGTGTGTGTGTGTGTCAGAGCCGCAGGCTACAGGGAAGAGGTCACCCCCATTTTTCAGCCCCTCCTTCTCCAACCCCAAACAAAGAAGAAAATCCTTCTTATTTCAACCCCTTTCATTAACACTTGCATTAAAGCCTCAAGCACTGAACACCAAGCAAAAGAAAAATTCTATTTCTTCTTCTCTGTCTCTATCTCTCGTCTCAGCTCTGTCCACCACAACCCAACACAGTTTCCCGGCTAACTTTTCCTTTTCCTTCCAGCTATTTGTTTGCGTTCTCTGTCGATGGGACTGTGAAGAAGATAATTACTGCTGACAGCTGCTTAACTCATCCAAGAGCCCCAAACTGCACCTTGTGCTTCTTTAAAGCAGGAAGACAAGAGAGCTACAGAGCGCGAAAAGAGAGAGAGAGAGAGAGTGGACCCGAGAAAGAAAAGACATTAAGAAGCCCCACCCTAAACACCTGTTGGGCCTTTTCAGGTTGGGGTTTGAAGAGGTGTCAGTCTAGATTAGGATCTGGGGTCAAATACAGTGTTTAAGAACCTTTCACAGCTAAGCCCTTCGTGAAAACACAAAGTGTGAATAGGCAATTACTTTCTTACCTGTTTAAGGTGTAATCTGTAACTGCTACGATTTACAGGACGTTAGTCCCGCCAACTGCAAAAAACTTTTACGATAATAAAGATAAAATTCTGTAAAGAATCTGCCAACACAATGTTAGCTTAAGCACAGCCACCAAGTGTTGAACATCATCATTAAACAGATGTTTCTGACGCTATATTTCCTGAAATAGTAGTATATAGTATAATGGTAATAAATAGTATTTTTTTTGTAAACCTTATTTGATTTTCTAATGACGAAGGTTTTAAACGAACAAAATTTCAAAAAGGTAGCAATAGTACAGCGTAGTACATAAAATAAATAGTACACAACAGTACATAAAAGTATACACAATAGTTCATAAAATATATACTAAAACTTAAAGTATATAAAATGTTTTAAAAAGTATATTACAAGTATAAAAAATATGTACATAATAGTAAATAGTATACATAAAATAGTACATGCTACTAAAATACTACTATTAAAATACTATTATCATTTTAATATCTTTTAATATTAATATCTTAATTTTAATATCTTGATCAAATGGAGAAAACGCAATTGATCGAACGGAAAATCAAATAATTCTGTAAGAATTTGTAAAATTAAAACTGTAATGTCAAGTAAAAAACTATTTGATGGGGTGAAGCACTTACTGAGAAACAAAGATCAGAAAAAAAAACCACACGTTACATACGTGTCCAATACATGAGCAAACACTACTGCCTGACATTAAAACTGCAATCCGTAACGTTTGCTTCTCCATCTCTGTTTGAAACATAAAATTGCAAGCTACATACTTTTATGTATGTTAAAGTCAAATAAAGTCATTTCACATTTCCTGGGAAATCGGACACAGCAAATTATAAATCAGTATTTTAAACTCAGTGTTGTGAATCAGGGGAAAGAAAGAAGATTGTTCTGAACACTGATCTGTTAAGCATTTTGTTTATTTTTACTCAAAAGAAGCTCCGGACTGCAGCTTTGAATAAAACAGCGGTACAGCCAGCAGGGTGTTGATCTATACATGTAAAGCACGGTCTGAGCCCGACAGAACGAGCAATCTGATGGTTCTGAAAACTCAAGGTTGGCAATAAGAGGGTGTGTGTACATCTTCCTCCGAGGAACCTCACCTGCAGACAGCAATCTCAGCAGTGGCTCTGTACGGGCTTAGAGCTGAGCCTCGTCGCTACGGCAACCAGCAGGCCCAATAAGCCACCTCCGCAGGTCTGTGACGCTGAAAGCCCATAACAGCGGCGGGCCGCGGAGACCCTCAGAGAGTAGCCGCAGTAATACATTAGCAAACATCAAGAAACACTGGATAAATGTCAGCAATTAAGGGGGAAAGACTCTAATAAGGACGTTCCTGAAGCTGTCGATCATTCCCATAGGTGCCTTACAGCAAGGCTGGCAGGGATATATGGAGAGAGCTCGGAAGAGTTTTGGCTCAGGGTGTGTGTGTGTGTGTGTGTGTGTGTGTGTTAGAGAGCTCAGAGGTGAGAAACGAAGCAATTACGAGCCTAAATTAAGAGAACTAACGAAACAAATGAAAACATGCGCTTAAATACAACGCTGGGCTGTGTTTTTAATTACAATTATTTATTTATAATTACAAATGCATTTATTTATCTTTCAACTTTCATTGTTTACATAAGACATAAACTATAATCACAAATCAATCAATAAATGATAAAAAATAAATTATCTAGTTTGCAAATACAAAACTGACCGTATATAACTACGGTAAGGATATAACGGAGAATGAAGCGTTTAAATATAACAGCCCAGCCAGTTAAGTGCAACACATATGTTAAGGAAAAAAAAGCACCTAAGTTTGGGCAGTTAATGCCAAACACAGCCTGCAAACAGCAGTTCTCCAGTGGCCTGCCATATAAAACAGCCTATGTCAGCCCCTCAAACACACCATACGCATTCTGACTACACCCACTCAAACAAACAAAGGCTAAACATGACTATGGTAAACAGCCTCGTTTGAATTTACAGACATCGCACTGGGACTTCAAGACAACCGGTGAGACCCACGGGCAGAAGACATCGTCGTTTTTTTTGTTATATACACTGTAATCCCCTTTTCCCTGGAGACAAATTTACAATGTTAATCATAAAGCCAGTTAAAATGACTGCACTGTTTAAATGTTAACTGGTTAAACAGTTTCACTGTATAAATGGATCAAAATCAAATAACATTTTCTTTGCCTGGTCTCGCCGCTTTCTTTGACACTTCTACAGAAACAGGAAATGCTCTGAAATTAGTGTATGTTGTGCCTTTTCTCCGCAACAGATTAAAATCCTGAAAGTTCAAAGTTCAACACCTTTAACAGTACAAGAAAAATACCAAAACCTGTTGCTAGCTCCTTCAAAACCAATACGCTCAAAAGCTCAGCAGGTGGAATCTAAACTGACTACTGATCATTTTTTCCATTTTCCTCCCTCATGAGGTGGAACAGGGCACAGACGCTCGCTGTATATGAGCGAGCTGAGGGTAATGAAAGCACAGTGGAGCAGGCATTGATTCAGACTGCTGGTAAATGTATTTCTAAGCCTGGGCTGTCATGTTTATTGGTACAAATCCCGGGAGATGAGGGGAGGTTAATGAGATACGCACTAAAACGGACTGGCTGGCATGCAGGAGCTTTGAGTCTAATGCACGGCTGGCCGTTTCAATAAGGGCCAGGGACTGTTATTAAGACCACTGCTTTAATAATACGTCCCCTCCGTGAGCTGGGACGAGGTGAGGCTGAAAGCTGGTCGCGGCCAAGTGTGCCACGACCGAGCATAACCAATCAGCGCTCGGGCATTAAAGGTTTAATGCGTCCTAAAGAGCATTCATGAGCAGTGCGCTCTTCTTGAAAACCAAGATTGTGGGTTGAGGTCTTCAGTGAGGGCACTTCAGCCCTGAAGTGGCCCGACTCAAGTGGGCAGTCTGCGGTGAGAGGGTGTAATTCACTGACCTTGTGTCCGTTGTGCTTTTCGCTAAAGGACGAAACGATCTCTTCAACCTCCTTGGCTTTTAACAATATAAGTGCTAAACGCAACGGGTGAGATACATGAGACTCACAAGTGAACGCTGCAAATACACAATACAGCCATTGTTAAACACGTCTGTGAAACATTGCTCATAAAGCTTTTGTTACAGTCTTTTGTTTGTGGAACTCTACGATACTAAACAGTCACAGGGTTTTATGTTTACTTTCTTCGTTAAGCAGAGGCATTCAAAACCATCTTAATAGCTTCACAAAGACAAAAGGTCAAGAAACATTTTACTCGTTTGAAAGACGACACAATGCACATACAGAGGTGAAGGGGAGGTGTGTCAAAAAACATTCAACACCTGAAACGAACAACTCAGAATAAAAACAGGTTTTTTCATCAGTTAAAGGCCGCTCCCTTTGAAACCACTATTACATACTCAATTAAACACCTGACAGAAAAAAACAATTCCAAGCATTTATCTAATAAAACACATTAGCCTTTCACAGTTAAAACACGAGGGCATTTTCCATGCGTAAACGATCAGACGCACAATGACCTATGGCAAGTGAAGAGAAGTTTCCCATGGTTATTCTACAAATGATTATTGTGGCTGTTTAAGCTGGGATATGGTGGGGGGGTGGGGTTCCGCAGGGTGTGGAGTTAGGCCCTCTCTGATTACTTTGAGTGAGTCAGACTGAAAAGCTTGAAGCAGAGAGCAGGGCGGGAAAGGTCACTGACCCCCCACTACATGAGCTGTAGTGTCCACACAGAGAGGACAAGAGATGTGAGCTGCTCTGTGACATCTTAATTAGTACCAACATCTTACTTTCACATCGCTGAGATGCTTTAACCAGTACAGAGGGTAATACTTTTCCAACTCTGTGTCTTAACTAACACAACAAGGTGACAAGCAAGTAATTACTGCTTATACTTAAAGCCATAATGCCACACGATACAACTAAATTACAGCCAATCAGAACATATTTGATGTTGATATTACTGTGACAGGTACAATCCAGCAAAAATAAATACAACAAAACAACCAAAACCAGATAAAAAGATGTGAAGCACTTAATTGAAAAGGAACAGACAACAGACAGTCTGAACAGACAAACCATCATTAAACGCTGGACAAAAATAACAAAATGGCATACCGAATCGTCTGAGGCGGAGGCCGGCCATCCATCCCACTGCTGATGTCGAACAGGAATGTTTGTCAGGTCTGAAATGTTCCTCTTCACCTGACAAAACAGACAAAAAAAATCAGATAATAGTTATCACAAGCTTTTGACAGTAACCCATAAACCCTTAAACATCCATTTTCAAACTGCTTCTTAGACATCACTAGTTTTATTTGATGTTTTTTTTGAAGTGTACCCATCACTATCGCCAAGATATGAGTGCCTTCAAAAAAGCAGATGGTGGAAAAAAGTTTCCAAAATTCCAGGGATGCCTGTCCTAATGCCCAACACCAACACCCCTTCCCTCCAAAAATGGACAGTATTTCTCTTCCGCCATGCACTCCCATGTAACGGCACTTAATAACATTGCATGCATATAAACAGTTGACACTGGTTTTTTCTCCTGTGCCACTGTTGGTTTAAAACCCAATGCCAGGCTGATGTGCGGAGGATGGGGGTGATCAAAGCGGGCGTCGCCCAGAGCGAGATGGACCGCGGATTCAAGCGCATTATCCCCGGAGAATGCGTTACCCCGCGGCGCTAGATACAGAGGCAGAGAAAACTAGCCATTGTGGAGGAAAGCCCTCCCAGCGTATGGCCAAATCCCATCGCTCAGCGCGCTGAGTGGACATGTATCTCTGCCAGACCGAGGACTCGTGCCCACGGAGGCAGAAACGATGGCCACAAGATGCTTCTGAAAACAAAAGACATGAAGCAGGGCTAAAAGAGATACGGTTGAGAATTCATTAGCAGATGCAACCATATTCATTCTGTTGACAAAGACTGATTCGCCAATATTGTGTGTTTTCTGGTGCATTCATATATATACACAGGAATTTCTTATGAAGGCATTTCAGGCAACATAAGAGAAATGAAAAGATGGAGAGCTATTATTTTAAGATATATATGTACAGATCTGTGGCCAAAGTCAGTTTCTTACCATCTTGGTCAGGCACGAACCTAATAAAGGGAAACAAATTCAGATATTGACAACATCATCTGAGGTCTTCAGAAAAGACTCCATCACACACACACACACACACACACACACACACACATCAAACATCCACAAGCCCACACACTGGGCTGTGCGCTTTTCTTATTGAAGCGAGCAAGGGTCAGCTGGGTTGGCCAGTGTTATTACAGAGTGTAATATCTGTGTTTGACCAGAGGGCTACAGGGATTTGGCTGCCCAGGTCTGACCGGCAGGCAGCCGTAAACAGCAGCTCCTGGCTGTAATGAACCGTTTAGGGTCAAATGGCATCGTAGCCCAGGAGAAAGTGGAAAGTAACGGCATCACAGAGGGCCATGCAGAAGCATTTAGCTGCTATAACAAATCGGCCCTTTGTGGGACTTTGATATTTCAGCGGTTAACTTCATTGGATCTTTAATATGAGGCTGACATACTGTCAATATACATTTGACACCCTTTACTTCAGCCAGACTTCAGCCCATCATGACAGACATCTGTGAAAGAACCGTGAGAAGCTTCTCTGCAGATTTAAGTTTATTGTCGGGTGAAATTTAAAATTTTTGACAAATAAGAAAAAAAATGACAAATAAAACCCAAGCTATTCTCCAAGTGCTTTGATTTCAGAACAGATTTGAGTGGCTTGAAGAGTTTAGTTGTGAATATTTTTGGGTAACACTAATAAAAAAATATTGAATCAAACTTAGCCATGAAACAAACCTTCCAGCAAATAACAAAAGCAAAAGATTTCAGCTTATATTATGGGGTGGAGGTGTCAGGGTTGGACGAGGGGGCAGAGAGCTCTTTCTGCAACTACTGCGAATTATAATTGACGTACGAAGAAAAAACGCCCCATACTGCTGCAATATTCACAAACACAAATGCCATTAACTATTCATGAGCTACGAATTCCTCCTCTAAGCAGTCAGGGGGCCACAAATTAAAGCCAACATTACCCAACTAAATGAGAAAAAATATACACAGAAAGGATAAACAAACAAATCCATCCAATAACAAGTTTATTTACGACTGATTTCTGAGGGAAAGTAAAGAGAGTTTTGAGATGTTTTGAACGGCTGACATTTGTTCTGTCTTGGCCAAACCGCTCCCCATAAGGAACAATGAGGTTTGATTAAACAATGAAGGAAAAGACAGAGTCCTATTAAATTGTGTTCCACTGACATTTCATTTTAAATGTCACAATAGAGTCTTTAGCATCGGGGAACAGACTTCCACTGCAAGGGGGAAAAAAAACAAAACAGAAAACGTTGACATTATATCAGAAAATGCTGGAAGATCTGGCGGATAAAGACATTTCAGCTGCAGGGATTACATTCTTACACGCTGCAGGCAAGAGCCGCTTTTATTCGAAGAGGTTTTACGCCCGCGTGCGGCGATTCTGCAGGAGAACGCTGGGGAAAATAAAATAAACATTACACATCATGCGTGGAACAATATTTCCATGGTGTCATGAAAACTTCCTGCTTAGTTTATGAACTGTGCAAAATACAAAGATGTCACAAATAATGTTTCACAAAGACAAATGTCATAATACAGACAGACAGGATTGTGGGTATTGCTGCCCCCTTACTGACAAAATCTGCACTGCACGTTTCAATTTATGGATTAATCTAAATAACAGCTTGTTGCTTCTGATGGATGAAAAAGACAAAAAATGACAAGGCGAGGGGTGTAACTGCTTCGCAGACAAATTCAAGACAAATGATATAAATTACACAGTGATCTGAAGAGTAAACAGTTTTTGGCTTCTGCAGATAATCTTAAAATTAATATCTTCAAATAAAAAGAAAATCTTGACGGGTCTACGCACTGAAAAATGTAAAACCTTGCAAATGAAATTGTTGTCTGCAATAAACAAGCCTGCTCTCCCAGACAAACACGCGCGCACACACGCACACGCATTAATGATCCAATCTTTCTAAATGCCAAGTACTGGTAATCCTTGGCTGGAGAGAAATCAAAGAAAAAAAGGTTGCTGTTAAACAGTCACAAGCTCTTCAGCACCAGATGCCTTTTATTCACACTCTTTTACTCTCCACCCTTTTTTTCTTCCTCTCTGTTCATCTCTCCAGCTGCGGAGAGGAACGTCGTGGGGCCGCAAAAAAATCCCTGGGACGGTTCGTCTGGTCACGGACAGCAGAGCCCTATCGGACGGCCCTATTCTCCTCGCCACTTTCCTGACAAACATTTGCTCTAAGGCTTAAGCGTGGCCCCGCACTCGGGTTTGGGAATGCCAATCAGAGGAGGAGAGCGGGGCCCGGGGCCGAATAGCGGAAGGGTACGTTCCCTGGGAGCCTCGAGGCAAAGCGAGAGCCTTTGGCAAAGACAAACAACAGGATAGCACTAAGGGACTCTCTCCCTCTCTCTCTTAGGCTGCTTCTATTGATATGCACAAGTAGAAAAGCATCGGCCGGTCTTCAGCAAAGACAAAAGACATGCAGGGAAAAAAGGTTGGAGAGGAGTTCTCTCCATATGTGGCTGTGAGGGGGTGAATGGGGGGAAGAAAGAGGCGAGATTGTGAGAGCTCTGTTGCTTTTTTGTTGCATTTTCACACTGGGTTTTGGTGTTGAGGCCACAACTGTAAAACAAAAACTTCTCAGACTCGGTAGTAACTTTTTCTCAACGAGACGTTTGGGAAGAAACGCAGCGGACCCCTGCTGAGCTTTTCTTTCACTTCACGTGTTTATTTTCTGGCATTGCCGACACAAAAGCGAAGACTTGGACACTTTCGATTTAGTTTGTGGTAAAAAATGTTCCCATCCTAAAGGAGAGAAGCTCTGCTCTCCAGAGCCAAAGTAACTAATGAACTCTCCAGCTAACTAAATTAACTCTGAGAGCCGATGTGAAACGAAAGGCACACAAAAAAAAACAGCACTTCATTTGAATCGCACGCAATTTGTATCTGATAACACAACATATTTTCTCTCTCTTCAACTCGCTCGCTCGACTGGAATAAAGATTCAGAACGCCTGAGGATCAGTCGGGCCACAGTGCCTTGTTTGATTCAGCTTTGTCCGGCCACTCGCTCCCCTACCAAGCCAACAGCTTCGTTTCCTGCTCTTCTTTTTTCTTCCCCGCGGGCCCGAACTCTCCAGTTGTTGTAATCCCGACAGAAACACTTAAGGTTCACAGTAGGTCCTCATCAAAACCATCTGCTGAGGGAAAGAGAGAACTCACCCATCTCACTTTAATCTCTTCAATTAGCACCATTACAAACCTGTCAAGTAGTCTGATTACTGTAATGGTGACCAGCGGTATCAAGGCAGCTTTTCGCAGAGAAAGGGATTCTGGGATTGCGTGGACAATGACGAGGAGAAAAGCAGTTACTTTAAAAAAAATAAATCTGATGCAGATCTAGCTTAAAGTATAAAAAGAACCACTTCCAAATTTCATCATTCACAATATAAATTGCACTACTACCAACAATAACAACAACTGAGCAACATTAATATTTTAAAGAGCTTTACAAATAAATAAAAAATCCAAGACACAAGTCAATTATATTTTTTCCATGACGAACTTGATAAAACTTTCGACGCTACACCTACATCGGTAGCTTTACATTTCAAAGTTACTCAAAAATGACTGAAGTTTAAAAAACAAAACAAAAAAAAGAACAATCGCAAAACTGTGTTTCTTCCAACAACACTGCGCAGTCCCAACACGACTCCCCCGGCTCTGAGGGAGGGGTTCGAGTGGCGCTCTCAGTCCACGGGGAGCTTGTTACACTTGACGTGGAACGCACTACCTGCTGTGAATAATTAATGGAGCCATTTCCAGAAAGCCGTGTGTAGGTTACTGGGGCAGGTTGAAGAGAATGAGAGGGAACCGGGAGGGGTTGTGTGTGTACAGAATGAAGCGTTTGGGTTTTGTGTCCCACACAAACCGACCTTAAATACAACACGGAGCAGTTAAAAGAGAGCGATGAAAGGACCGGCGTCGCACAGGTCTGATGGGAGAGGCAAAGAGCTGATGAGTCGCAGGGGGGTTTGTGCTGCTCTGTAACGAGTGCCGGTTGCAGCAAACAATGCGACGAGCAGCGAGACCAACAGCCTGAGACCGGCGCAAAAGATGCATTAACCTAAAATGAACAACATTGATGGATGATATAAAATGCTAGTCATTTTACATAAAAATTTGCTTTCTGGTATTGTGTCTGGCAATGTGAAGGGTTAGTTTTCCTAACAACTGGCTTTTCATTTTACTCACCCTCATGAAGTTCTAAACCTGTAGGATTTTATTTCTTCTGAGGAACACAAAAAGAGACATTTTGCATGTTTATTCTTTTTTTTTAAAGACTGAGGCTGTAACACCTTTTGTGTTCCACAGAAGAAAGTCGTCTTTGGACCAGGAAGATGAGTAAACAATGACAGAAAAAAATAATTTTTGAGTGAAACGTCCTTAAAGTAACGTTCTTAACGTGGCTTAAAGTGAAGAAATGGAGAGAAAATAAGTTTAAAACAGCCCTGTGGAAATGAAGAGATCTGAAAGAGGGTTTTGGGTGAGAGAAATAAGAGGTTTCTAAGTGAAGCCTGATAGAACAATTAACTGGATAACTGGATCACAAGACTGTAAACGCTTTGATAACACTAACAAACCTCACGCCACTGAGGTTTCTGCGATATCGATGTAAAGCATTTACAACCCCATCTCTCAAATTAACAGATAATAATTATTTGTTCTACAGTCTCTGGATGGGACCCCTCCAGCAACTTCATTCCCCTGCTACAAAATCAAACGTTCTCAGAGAGAGAAAACAAGCAAACTGCTGTTGCCTCCTCAAGATCTAAAGATTTTTCACTTTACTCAGATTATAATAAAATGAGAACTGTAATTTAACACATTTTGAGAGACTCACAGTCAGTGGATGTTCTGGAAGGGAACTTCAGCTGAGATATAATTAGTTTTGGCTCAACGTAGGGCCTTAATGATTGGTATCTACCCCCATTGGCTGCCAATGTTTCTACCGTCCCTACCACCAAAATGAAGCCCATTATTTTAGCATGTAATAATTAAATTGATGCCCCACCAATAAAAGAGAGAACGGATTTGTGCAGAAACGCTGAGGAGCTCAGCAGAGGGACAGGCAGACAGACAGCAGGTGTAGACAGACAGACAGAGGGGCTAGGTGACAGACAGGTGTGTGGTGATCTCACCTCCTGGATGGTTTTGCTGGCAGGGAAGTTGAGGCTGTAATCTCTCTGTGCTTCGCGGTGGGTAATGACAAGCAGGTAGCTCTGATTTGACGACCCTTGCTGGGCGCTGCTAAACGGCGGGAAGGAAAAAGAGAAAAAGCATTAGAGTTCCGTCATGGACAAGCTGGGGCTCGTCTCTCTCTCCCAAGGGCCTCTGAGCTCAGACAAGCCTGTGCCACCCCACCGCTCTGCCCAGCCCTGGCTGCAATCACCTTTACAACCAGCAGGAGTGCAGAGCAAAGCCAAGGGTCCCAGCATGGGCCCGTACACCTCCACATCAGGGCCATCTGGAAGTTCAGAAGCTCTTATCGATTGGGGCTAAGAGTCATAAACATCACACAATAGGACAAGAGGGCTTGTGGTGCCCGACCGTTCCACCATCAGCCTGAAAGCACTGACCTCAGAGCAAGGGTTCGAGATTTAGAAGAGGCATGCTGAGGGTTTGGAGCAGAGGAGGCCGCCTCGGATGGCAAACGATGGGAGTTAAGTAGCTCTTTGAGCAAACGCTTCGTCTGTGTGCGTGAATATGAATCAACAGCTTAGAGACGAGCCCGCCGGCTAATCAGGGTTCGAATGAAAGCGGCCAGGAAGAGGAGAGTCGGGGAATTAATATGTAACGCACACATTAATTATGCAACCGGAGCCTTAATCTGAGGAGCTTTGGACAAGCTTATGTTAACAGAGGACCAAATTTACTGTAATGGCAGCTTATTTACATTGACTAAAACTGAGAAATAAATATGTAAATGTAATGTTTGTTGTAGCTAGCGACGCAGATTGAAACGGTGGCCGAGGAGAGGTTGATGCATATGTGATGCTGTGGCGAGTGGAAAAACACGGCTAAGACGGTCATGAATTCAGGGTTATAGAGGAAGGAGGTGTTAATACTCTGAGTGTCAAGACTGTCAGTAGAACAGAGATTACATTTGCAAAATAAAAAATACTGTTCATAGCGTTAGTTCACTGAATTTCTTTCGTATCCTTGATAACTTACAAAGTAGCCGAAATATTTTACTAAATAAATATTGACTGAAATTGAAATCAGTTGCGACATCCAACATTTTGCTGATGTTTTACAAACTGCAAACTGCAAATCAGAAGTACAATGTCAAACTATCAGATTTAAAAGTACAATGTCAAATCTCTAAAAAACATAAATGTTTTTTAATTGATCGCAAAGTATCAAAAACAAACCTGAAAAACTGTATAATCAGAAGCTTAGCATTGCAAAACTATGAACCAAGCTGGAAAGTAAAACTTTTCTCACAGAAGACATTTCCTCTCACTGCTAATCTAGAGCATAAGGTTCATCTGTAGGAGCTTAACCAGGTTCAGCCCTCTGTGGTCCCAGCAGCACCTGGAGCTGACCCCCCTAAACTCACCCGAAATGCTTCTCCAGACCACCGGGGGCACCGGAAACACAACACCTCGAGCTGCTATAGACAGAAAATAAACCACTGTGTAAATGAACAGCAGATTGGTTTCATTTCAAGATAAGTCTGCCGTTGTGCAACTTTGCAAAATGAGACTTTATTTAAAGTCCTCCAGTCTCGTTCCTCAAACCCAGGCAACATCTTCCAAACTTAAACCGCAACGGGTGACCTGGATTGTGGCTAAAAAACACACACCTTTTGGCCTTTTTCTACCCGTATAGTTTTATTTTCTTATCTGCTGCTTATTCGAAATGTTTGTTTTTTTAGCTCCGCCTGTTTTGATTTGACAAGTCTGAGTACTAATTGCTGTAAGTTTAAACAGTTTTTCCTTTCTGCCAAAACCAGCAGATTTCTCGGCCCCCCCGAGTCTCACAAGAGATCAGATGCAGTAAAATGAGATAAATACCAAATGCGCACCGACTCATTTGCTCATTTGTATTTGAAATAGCAGAAGTTCAAATTAAAATAACCTTAAACACACACATCGGCTGGAAGCAACAGAAATAGATGATTCGTTTTAAATTATTCATAAAGTTCCATTATTTATGCTGGAGATTAGAGGTTTGGATACCTCCACGAGAGAGAGAGAGAGAGAGAGAGAGAGAGAGGGAGAGATGAGCTTGGCTCATCACTGGCTTTCTGTAACTACCTTGGATGGGGAGTCTGTCTTGAAAGCTCCAAAGCCTGTGTCGTATTTGCATTCAAAACAGAGGGAAGAAAATGAGTCGGGCTGTGCGGTGCGAGGACGGGTTTGATTAATATGTTTGGATATGGTGTGCTGAGGTATGCTTAGACGTAATTGCCTACAGTGGCTTTTATTTGTTGAATATTGTGCCATTGCTCACTGCCGGCGTTTGGTCCATGAGGAGCCAAACCTTTAATTTAAACTAACAAGCTGAAAAAATCCTTCAGTTCTTAAAACTTGCAAAATAATTCACACACATCTACAAACACAAAAGCACCTGGGACAAATACAATAGCTAAGGACAGAAGTTGCTTACAGTGACTGTACCACAGTTAAGTAATAGTCACGACATTTGGTAAAAATACTGTAATTCAGAAACAGAAATGGCTGACTGCATTTAAAAACAACACAATTAATTACATTAACAGTAATCACAACAAATTTTGTCTTACAGCAAGTCTAACACCAGCATAAATATGTAAATAAAATAGTGAATAAAATCACAATTTATCTAAAAATGTAAATCATTCGATCAGAATTTAGATCCAGGATAATCCGTTTTATATATGACAGCTGCCTTTCTGTTATGCAATATCTTCTAAACCACTTAATAAAAAATTATATTGTACAACATTATATAATCATTATAAAAATGATTTCAATAAAAAAAGTCTCTGGTCAAATTATTCAATCCTTTTCTTAAATGTTGTTATTACTGGCACAACTGAAATAAAAATAATTTGAAATTTACTTAACCCTAAAACCAACTCTTGCCTCTCTATCACCATCTCTGTTTAAAACTTAAAATTGCAGCTTACTTTACATACTTTATTACGTAAGTTAAATTCAAATGAAGCCAAACAGACAATTTCTAGCAAATCAGACCTGACAGCTCAAAATGTAACATTATTATTCATTAACTGTTGTGAATTGAGGTACAGAGGCTATTTTGAACACTTTTTTGTACTTCAACGTTTTCTTTAAACCATCAAAGTTACAGATTGCAGCTTCAATATTCAATTACTTCAATATGACCTTTAAAAAACTGACACGTATTTTCTTCAATATTTTAAGTCATCTCATGGGGACGTGAAAATGTACTGCATGGCAGGACCTGCGTATCATTTCACACAAAAATGTCTCTGTATTAATTTGCTAAACCGCCCGGGAACGGTAACAGTCAAACTGTACTCAACCCAAGTTTAAAATGTAAGTAAAGATGAGCAGATGAGAAAACAGCTCTCATAACAACACCAGCATAGCAGGAGCAAGGCCTGCAAAAGATCTCTCTCTCTCTCTCTCTCTGACAGTTATTTATAAAGGCAGCTAACAGTTTGTCAGCTCACCCTCCTGGAAGCTCTGCTATCACTACAGCGGGAGAGGACAATCACGGGCAGCGATGGGGTCACACCTAACTAACACTGGCCCTGGCTTTCTCTCCCCTGTTCTGCCTCTCTAAAATAGCTTCCGGGAGATAATTACAGCTCGCCACCGTTGACAAGCTGTGGAAGGTGCTGGATTTTAGATATTGTGCCATTTAGAGAGAGAGGTGTCAGGTCTCTGTGGCACGTCACCTGGCCCAAAGAACAAAAAAGACAGACCAGGGCAGCTGTCAGGATGACTGTCGTATCTGTGGTTGGGCCTGATCTTTTGAACTCCTAACCAGTAACACCGTACACAGTTAAGGGCATAAATAACCAGAGTTAGGGGTAATAATGCTACTGAATAAAAAAAAATGGCCCAGATGTTTAAATTGTGGGTTTAACAAAACATCTCCCTTTTGTCACCTGTATCATCAATTTATTTCATTACAGACATTGTATGATCTGTAGCTGTCAAATGTCTGTCTTTACTGTCTTTAATGTGTGACTGATATGTGCATTTTAAATAAAAACTCATCTAAAATCTGAAGTTAAAATCAGGTCTGATAACGGCTATTTGCCTCATTTAAATTATGTGAAATAAACTGATGACAGCTACGCATTGATATGGTTAGAAATCAATGCATGTTCATCAAGCAAAAAAATGGCTAGTTTCAGACACACCCCGTGTTAATAGTCATAATAGTAAAAATCGTGTTACATTTACATTTTGTCGCGATCCCCAACAAGACAGAAAACACACACATATACAAAATCTTTCACAGTGCAACTTAAAATGCAACCGGACCGAGTGAAATACGAGCGCTTGACAAGTTGCCAAAACCAGCAGAAAAAAATGTAAAAAAATGAAGTGTTGACTTGTTTTGGAAGAGTGTGTTATCAGGATGTTAGTTTACAGCCCATTAAGTACTTTTCTCTGAATGTTTTCTGGAGTACAGTGTCCACACAAGCTGACAGAGATGCCAGTTTATACTCCAGCACCTCCCGCCGGGACCTACCACAGCACTAATCAACACATCATTACACACAACACACCAACACACACGTTACACATCAACACACACACACACACTACACATCAACACACACACACACACTACACATCAACATACACACACACACACACAC
>JAZGTK010001649.1:0-20431 GCA_036877625.1 Ambastaia sidthimunki | reverse complement strand
TTTGGAAGAGTGTGTTATCAGGATGTTAGTTTACAGCCCATTAAGTACTTTTCTCTGAATGTTTTCTGGAGTACAGTGTCCACACAAGCTGACAGAGATGCCATTTTATACTCCAGCACCTCCCGCCGGGACCTACCACAGCACTAATCAACACATCATTACAGCCACAACACACCAACACACACGTTACACATCAACACACACACACACACTACACATCAACACACACACACACACACTACACATCAACACACACTACACATCAACATACACACACACACTACACATCAACATACACGTTACACATCAACACACACACACATTACACATCAACACACACACACACACACACACTACACATAAACACACACACGCACACACACACTACAGAACAATACACACACACTACACATCAACGCACACACACACACACAATACACATCAACACACGCACACACACACTAAACATCAACGCACGCACACACTACAAAAAACACATACACACTACACATCAATACACACACATTACACATCAACACACACACACACTACAGAACAATACACACACTACACATCAATACACACACACACACTACACATCAACATACACATATTACACACCAACACACAAATTTTACACACCAACACACAAATTTTACACATCAACACAAATTTTACACATCAACACAAATTTTACACACCCCACTTTTTCTCATTGAACTTACTTTCATTTTAACTTTACAAAAGCACTGAAACCGAACAAAATCTGTCGCGCGTTTGTATTTTAATCATTAGCAGCCCCGTAATATAACATGTTTTTATTCATCTAATAATAAACTGTTGAAATGTTCCAATGATTGAATATATAAATAAATAAGCGCATCATGGTGGCGGCTGCGGATGCTGTAAGTAAATGTAAACGTGGACGTGTAGCGCCATCTAGCGGCGAACGACATCTTTCCCTACATCCCGCGTATATGACGTCATAACCGTGCTACATTTAAATACGATTTACAAAACCCGGGTTAGAAATGACGGCTTAGAGACAAATATAAGACATAATGCAAAAAATGCTACATTTACTTCTGAGAGAGAGAGGAGGGTGTATATATACAATATATGTGTACATATATATATAAGCAGACTGGAGCTGTACTTTCATGCCGACAGCCTTAATATAACTAGCTGGTAAAATTGCACCCCACAGGTGTTATAAAGATGACTGTCAAACAAACTGATTCACCCTAAAGAAACTTTATAAGCGGAAACAGACATACCTGCTCTGACTGGTGCTGGCTGAGGGAGTGATGTCAGGAGTGAGAACATACAGGCTGTTGTTCTTGGGCAGGTGTAAACTCCTAAGAACCGTCTGAAGAGAGACAGACTAGTCATGAATACAGTTTTACTTTAGATGAAGTTTAAGCTGTATCTGGATTTTACATTTTTGATTTGAATAGACTAAAGGATACTTAAATATACCAACAATTACAGACTAATTTAATTTAATAAACAATAAAAGTTCAACTAAATAAAAGTACTTTTTAAAAGATCTACGTTTTAATTAAACATTAAAATTGTATGGTTTTATCTCTTTCTTGGGAATACCAGCATATCACTAAATACAAGCATATCACAATCCAGTAATTTTGTTTACTGTCACACTTACACTGTCTGACACATCTCCAGTTTTCCAGCCCTTTAACTGCATTTTCGACACGGGCACCTGCAGCTCAGTCTCTAAAATCTGTTTAATATCACCTGCAGATAAACAGACAGCAGGAGAAAGATTAAAGGTTTATATCAATTCGACGTGTCACCACTAGAGGGCGACACACACACACACACACACACACAGTATAGATGTGCTGTATTCAGAAGCTGAGATGTGAGCTAAAACATTTAATACTTCAGAAGCTAATCTTTAGCCAATTCACAAGCTAAGCTAAAACATTTTTACTTTAAACTGAACATTAGGAATCAAATGTTTTTACACGTTTAATGTGTTGATTAGCAATAAATCATGAAGTAGCGAAAAGCTTGATACTGTAATAATAGTTAATTACTATGTTTGACAATTTCAATTTATGTTAAATGTTAAACTTGGTGTGTACGCTGGCTAGCTAAACTGTCCTAGCTACTGAGACAAACGTCTGTGATCAAAAAAATTAAATGGAAACAATTTTGGGGTGAAAATAAAACTAGTACCAAATATTTATCACTTTTTAACCGTCCGACACAATTTATATGATAGGAAACAGAAAATAATGTTTTTAAAAAACAAAGTTTAAAAAAGGCATATCAATTTTAATCCTAATATATTCACATACAAAAGTACCAAAATAATTATGACATCTAACTTCATGAAACTAACACGCTGCTTAAGAAAACCATTACAGTAAAGATTACATCAGCGATTTTTTCCCTTTATCTTTGTATTTGTGTCTCGCTGTGCGAGTGTCACTCGCACCTGCAGCCGAGCCTACAAGACTCTTCCTGTTGACTTCTGAGTGACATAAGATTCAACTTTCATTCACAGAAACAGTCAAGACACAGCATGTGGTTTGTGTGATACCGAGAATCAAAGCTCGTATCTGCATGTACCGAGAAAAGGCTTGTTTGTTTTGCTGAAGCTGAAGATACGGTGTCTCCAAGAATTTCTGAGAAACAGCAGCTAATTATACCGAGTCAGCATTGTGGGTAACAGAGGCCACTACACCAGATCTTCTGTGGCTCAGTATGATGTGTGCTAAGACACTGTGTGAGCTAGTTAGCAGTACGATCGTATGGAGATTATGCATGTGTCTGTTTGATATTGGTATTGTGGAGGCCTATCAGAAGATGGAACTGTAAAACTGCAGGATATTTAGCAGCACTTCTTGCCAGGACAAACACACTTTATTTTTAAAGCTGCAATCCGTAACTTTAGCCTCTCTATCGCCATCTCTGTTTGAACCATAAAACTGCAGGTTACTTTACATACTTAATGTTGAATCCTCAAAGCCAAACTGACATTCCCTGTGAAATCTGACCTGACAGCTGAAATTATAAATCATTATTATATCATTGTGAATCAAGGTAAGAAGGTTGTTTTAAACGCACTGATCTGTACTTGCTCGGTAACTTGTTTATGTTTATTTTTAACCAAGAAAGCTACAGATTGCAGCTTTAATGTTAGGGGTTCTAACAAACTCTTTAGTATTAAATTCTGCCGCTTTATTCCTGCACCATTTGTGCTATAGACATGAAATATACTTTAAATTATTGCTAAGATCAGGAAATGTACGTACTGATAAAATGTGCATTATAAGTTGCTTTGGCAATTCCATTTCCAAATGCATACTGTTGTGTAAATATAAAGACAAATGTCTTGCTTACAAGACTGTGATACTAGTGATACTAGCTTCTTAATAGATAAAACAAGTGAAAAAAAACATATAGACTAACATTGAAGGGGGAACAGAACTGATAACACCAGAACACCCTAGAATTGTGACCGTGTGTTTCTGCACACACTATATAGTGATTTCTGCACGTCTCTGCTCACCAACTGTGCTGGCCTCCTCCAGGACCACCTCTACGGAGCGCTGCCTGTATTCCACATGGAAGTTGAGCATTCGCGGCTGCCGTTCCACGACAGGCCGAACAGGCAGAGCAGAGCAGAGGGCGGGGCTTGAGGAGGGCAGGGCTGAGGAAGATGATGATGTTGATAAAGGCGGGGCTGAGGGTGTAGGTGCTGTGGCTTCTGGTTGGCTGTGAGGCCCGTAGGGTCCAGTCTGAGACGCTTCGCTGGAGAAATTACTGCACAACAGAGATCTTAGAATTAGGATACATTAAATATCATAGATGCATATAGATAATTAATAGGTAATTCTTAAATTATAAAGATTGATAAATGCAAGCTAAGAATATAAATCATCCCTGCAAATGAAAGACAAGTTAACAAATAATCATAAAAAAAAATAATTGTACATTAGAAATAAAGAACCATAATATTATTGCATTGTATCAATACAATACAATTTCATGTTTGTTGCTTTCTTCAAAAAACATGTCCTGCCACTCTTTATTTGCTTTAGAATCTAATGTAAATATTACTCACCTTCTCTGTTTGCATTTCCAAACATTCTGATGTGTCACATTTAAAACCATTTACACAACATCATACAGGCTGTATAATGAGAACCGGTTCTGACTCCACATCCACATTATCCAACTACCATAAACTGAATGTAACTTTAATTTAAACTTTGTGGATGAATTTAAAGAATAAAGGGGGCTGGCACGGGAAAGAAAGAGATAAAGCGAGACGGGCAAAGTAATGAAAGAGAGAGAGAGAGGAAGAGAAAAGACACTCGCTCCTCTTCTACTCCACTCTGCTTGATCCACAATTCAAGCAGTGCTGGAATCCAAACAGTATCAGACTCAATGTAAACAGCCTTTACTGGCATTATAATAATATGGGCTGGGCTCAACAAACGCTCGATTGTCCGGCTCAGAGAAAAATCGCCCTTTTTTACTCCGCTAAAGACACAAAACGGCTTTTACTGGCACTTGCACTGTCTGTCTGTCTTTCTGTCTCTCTCTCAGCGGCTGCCCCCGTGTTCCCTTGTGGCAGTAAATAATGTCTTTTCTCCGAGCAGTGGCGAGACAAAGACCCCTCTCTTCTCCTCCAGGGTCAGCACATATCGCTATAAGAGCAGGAGGGGGGGCAGGCAGTACACACAATGCCTGACTTTATACACCCTTATTACAATACCAAAAGGTTAAATACGTTAGGCTACGGGGGCATTCAGAAACTCGTTAGACACAAAAAGGAAAACCCAAACACTGGCTAAATTCAAAAAATGTCTGGAAAAAAAAACACTTCACACTCTACAGCATCCATAGGCGAACACAGCCACACAATTTAACATCTAAACAGTTAGACGTGACAGAAAAGAACTTCTCTAAAGACACGACTGAATTAGCATGTATTGTGTAAACTTTTAGCCAAATCAACTCTGACTGTGGGCCAACAAAGACTCTTTGATTCCATATTAAACAAGACATACAGAGACACCAATGAATAAATGATCACAGAAATGACTCAATGGTTTCCTTCACAGGAAAACGCTGCACTTCAACAGAAAAAACAAGAAAAAAAACAAGTATTGTGCATGTATTACCAATTGGCTAATCATTCAAAAACCTACATGAAATAAAATGTTTTAGGAAGTTTTCTACGAAACAAGCAACAGCTCATAACACTTATGCAAAGTTTCACATGCTAGGCAAAATGGTTTAAAAAAAAGATGCAAATCTGATGAAAACCTAAAAAAAGAAAACGTTTTCTCCTCCTCATGATGTTACAAACATTTTGACCGTCTTTTTTTAATGTAACACAAGGCAAATCATCAGATACTGACAGCTTCAGTCCCCATTTACTTTCAATGCATGTTTTTTACATTCAATGAGAGTGAATGGGGACCGAGTCTGTCAATTCATTACAACAGCATCGCCTATTACTTAAAAAGCAATAACACAACATCAACAGGGTAAATAAATGATGATAGAATTTTCACGGGGTGAACTGTCCCTTTAAATGTCAAAAACTGAAATGTGATGAGACAAAAGTGAGACATAAACGAGACTCCCCAATTGATTTACAGATAAAGTGTCTGTTTTCCAATGCTACGGGTGTTCACAGTGTTAATACACGTCTAATCCTTCCAGATCAGAGATGGAGACGTACAGTGCTACAGCCTGCGGCCCGTTTTTAAACAATCTTGTGATCTGTATACAACCTTCAACCGCTAAAGTCTCTTTATTCTCCCGTCTCTCATATTCTGGCGTTCAATCAATGGCGATTACACCGCGTGCCTCTAGATGGCGGTGTGCGCATGCGCTTGAGTTGGCCGCAGAGCGCGGGTCCCGCCGTGCGGAGTTCCAGCTGGCGGCGGGCGACTCAATGGAGGCACTTGAGTGAATCGTGCCATCCTGCAGCCCGCAGTACGGTGCCAACCACCCACTAAATACGCAGGCTGGAAGTCGCCATGCCCCGCTCCATTCATAATGACGAAAACATGTCCTCGCACCGAGTCCTCACATTCACACACCCTCCAAATAAACGGCCTCCGTCCTCAATGCGTTTGTTTCTCAGACTTCATTGCGCTGACCGTTGAGGAAGAAGAAACGGACACAATATGAGCGTTCACAAGCGCCTTTTGTTGGCCAAAAGTTTCAATTCCTGTTATTGGGTCCGATTTGTGTTATTGCGTGTGTCTGTCCAGTTTCTCTCTTTCAGGCCTGGACTGAGGAAAATCTCCATACGGTTAAATGAGTAGTGTAACACTTTACAAACTCTCCAGGCAGGACGGACAAAACAACAAGAACAGTTTGTTGCGTTTTCAATTGTGCGTGTCAACGGTTTAGCGCCCAACGCCGTGCCAAGGTGGCTGGCCCTTCAATATACCTTAAGAACGGGCAACAATGAAAGCTGTCAACTGCTTTTCTTACCCACAATGCATCTCAGTTTGGCCGGCAGATTTTAATTGGTCGATGGAATGCTGAAAAGCTTTACATTCAGCCTAAATGCACGAGATCGGAGCGATTCACAGCGGACCAGTGCTGAAAAGAAAACAAAACCTCGCATGCATAAAATATCACCGCACTTCCTGATCATAAACACTCAGAAATAAACTGTATTTTTGGGGCACGTTTGTTGGCTACGTCTGCGCTGACTCCTAAAAAAAGCTCTTGAGTGTGTTAGTTGTTCCCCTCCATTAACAAGGTCATCAACCAACCGCTATGAAAACCCAGCAATAAACTTGATTGTTTGATTTCCTGTGACTCTGGTGTTGAAACGGCATGAGGGAGGTTATTGCTGGGGAACAGGGAAACAAGATGACAGTCTTCTGTGTTGCTATTTTACCACAATTATTTCCTGCAGCACACTTTAATTCTTACTGTTTTTCCTCTCTTGTTTGTTCTTTATTGTATGTTGCAAGCGGTCCACACAAACAAAAAAAACAGTAACCCGGGGTTACTTCTAAAAACAGATTTTTTTCTTCTCATTTCTAATTTAGCAGGCACATAAAAAGACAACTTAAAAACCAAACAAAAGCCTCTGTTAATCAGTCATTTAGCAGAAACTTAAATACACAAACAGTCACAGGTAAACTACTATGGCTAGCGCCTACCTGCCTTAACAAGAACTGCTGGGCAAACATTAGGTCACCTTATTAATATTAATGTGTCCTCCTGACTTTATGATCATTCCTATATCCTATTTCTGGTGCACAAACTGTTTTTGTAGTGACAACACATTCTATAGACTATTATAAAGGTAAGAAAGGTTCTTTTAAGAACCAAAAATGGTTCTTCAGTGGCACTGTTATGAAGAACCATTTTTAACACTTTATTTTCAAGAGTGTAGATCACATATTTGCATCTGTCATAGTGCTCTACCTGGAAGCTTGAGATAAGATGCCAGAATCATTACCGAATCATTTATTGGTCTTACTAATTTTCTAAAATTCTTAACAAGCAGGATTCTGTGGTTTATTTTATGATTTGTAAGAAGTTTCAGCAAAGTGTTCTGATATGACTAATCAGATAAGCAGACAAGATCTCTACCAGAGAGTTAACGGGCTGTAACACGCTGCTCTGACATTTTCCCCCGATTCCTTAACATCCAGAGAACCAGCAGCAGTCCCAGCTGGGCCTCATTATAGCTTGGAGACGAATGCCCTTTCGAGATGAGGCTAGTCTCATTTTACAGGGGCACAAAAACAGTAACCACCTCGTTCGACACCGGCAGTCAAGCTCAGTTGGGTCTGGATTCAGGCAACGTGTGTCGTCTTTGGATTTATTTCCGTTCTGGACTGCTGACTCCTGACTACATTTAAAAGCACAGTTCAATGGGGCAGAATGTCTGGGCAAAACCTTGGCACAAGAAACCTTGAGTAGACGGTTCTGGGTTCATTTGAATTAACACATAACTTTCATACCTTTGCAAGATGCCATTTTCTTGTGGTATCACTCCGTTGATGGCTGCCTTAAGAGATGACAAACACAAAAACACATGTTTAGCTGAGAGCAAACAGCTTTGACAACTACAACAAATAATGACTGTTGGCTTCAGTTAAGGTCAAAGGGCAGAACAGGTAGTTTAGGTAAAGACATAATATGAACCTTTTACCAAAATGAACATTTTCCATCATTTCCTCATGTCAGTCCAAATCTATGTGACTATTTATCTTCTGTGGAACCAAAGGAAGATATTTTGAGGAACGTCTCAGTGGTTTTGTGTCTATACAATGGAAGTCAATGGGTGCCAATGTTGTTTGGTTACCAACAAATTTCAAAGTACCTTTGGGGTTCCTCAGAAGCAAACAAAGTCATGCAGGTTTGGAATAACATGAGTAAATGATGGACCCATTTTTATTTTTGGTTGAATATTTCCTTTAACATCAACATTTAAATGATAATAAATATACATACTGTATCTACATACCTATCTACATACCTGTATATGATAATTACATAAGAAAAAGCAAACTGATGTTTGAATTAGTTTAGGATAACATATCAACTACAATTACTCAAATACCTAACAAGGTTCAGAATTTAAATACTGCAGACTGCCACAAAGCCATATTTTAAGCACAGAAATCTTGATGTGATATTCTCAAAAAAAATATTTCACAAAACCCAAACATGTGTAGAAGAAAATCCAGCATATCTCATCAGACTGAAGTGGAATGCACAGAGATGGGCTTGATGTTTTTGTGTCTGTGCGTGAGCAGTCGGTTATGGAGCCAGACTGCTGATAAGGAGACTAACTCAGTGGATACAGATCAGAATGGAACATGTTCTGATTGGGCCAAATAACCGAGTGTATACAGAGACATACAGATACAATGTTTGCTATGCTGAAAGAGTTTGTAGAGGCCACTGAAAGTATTTTGTCTCTCAAAACAGAGACAGGGCGCCAGACATTTTGTGAGAGATTTAGCTGTTAACGCTCGTGAAAAGGTCGAAGAGGTTCTACGTTAAAGAGGAACATTTTGTGGCACAAGATTTGCTCAGGTGCAGATCTTGAGTGTGTTCAACACTGGTGTTCGAACACTCGCTGGTTGTCCTGTCTTGACATAAAGACCTCTTTTTTTCACTCCATCAACCTCGCAACTGCGAGCAGGAACAGCCAGTCATCAGATTCACAGGTGCACTTAACCACACCGCCAGCCAGGGCTTGCTTTCTTTGAATACCAGCCAGCATACAACTAGCTTCCTGCTAAATATAGTAAAACAGCCCGCTTTTAAGATAAAGAGCGATTTTGTGGAGGTAAATCTGTCTACGAAACCGCAATTTCTTGACTCTCTTTGAAACCGTGGCTTTAGATCTGTCCTAACACTGCCTTCTTTCAACCGTTAACACTGTCTGTAAATACTATAGGGAGTTACATGAGTCTCCCATGCAAATAAGCACTATGAAAACTGCCACAGGACACGCCCCCTTTTTACTTCAGCCAACCAAAACACAGCTCTGCAAGAGATGCTTGTCTGCCTTTGTCTGCGCCTGTGGTGTAATTCTCACAGAAATTTTTGACACTACAAGAGGTGAAACATTTGTGCCAGGGTGTCACTTCAGACAATTCACCGTAATGTTTGTAAACGGCATTTCAATTACATTTCCCACATCATGGATTCAAAGAGAGGGCTAGGCTCTTTTAACAAGGAATTTTAGCAGTGTCTGACTGAAGTGTTTGCGATAGATAAGATGAAAGCCTGTAAAAAGGAGCCGAGAGGACTGCAGGAGACATTATTTTCTGCACAAATAACATTATCAATTGAAATAGACACCTCATACTCTCTGCACAGTAGACACAAGCAGAGAATCAATATTTGTGCACTGGGGGTAAAATACTTCGCCACCCATGGTTTGCTATATACATTTGTAGTGCAGTTTGTCTCATGTAACAAAGCCAGTAAAATAAAAATATTAGACTGTAATTATCTGTTTTGCAGAGCAAGCAAACAGCTAGAAAAGAGCAGAAAAAAACGACAGATGTATTAAACAAACAAAATGCAAAAGCTTAGTCATTAGTGATTTGCATTACACAGCCTAAACAAAACCTAAAAGGGATAAACAAATTAGAAACAGTAATGATTTCCAACTCACAGTTTTGGTTTTAGTGCTGAATAAATCTCTCTTGATTTTGAATGCATCTAATGATGTTTACTAGTTGCCACAATGACACTTAACTGTTCATATTGGTTTTCTATATATTCCGTTAAATATCACATAATTTTACAAAATGGTAATTGTACTTGTAATTTGACAGTGTGGCACATTTTGTAACGCAAGGTAAAAACACGCAGTGAAAGGAGGGAATTAAAATATAAATATCTCTAATCTGATTGGTAATGCTTATCACAGTATTAAAATATTGGATGCCTGTATAAATCACAAATTTCATGACATTTACATTTAGCAGACACTTTATCCAAAGTGACTTACAAGGTGGGGAAAACAATGTAGCGATATACAGTATCATAGGGAGGAAATAACATTAAAAACACTGTTACAGAATTACAAAGTTTTAACAATTATTCCAAATTTTCATAAAGAATTTGTAAAGAATTCATCCATCTGAAAATTTAAAGCATTATTAGACCTAATGTAAACTGAAAGACAAGCCCTCATCACTGCTGAGCATTCATGCAAAACACAATAACCCTCAAGGTTTTTTAGTAACAAACATGACAGATCAGCTTTTGCTAATGACTCATTTTTGGCTTCATCCACTAAAGCATTTTAGCATCGAGATGCAGTTGCGAATCAATGCAAATGGCAGAGCAACTACCAGAGTGTTCTGCAAACAAAGGCACCATTAAATGGTGTGTATGTGAAACACAATGGCTTTGTCTCAAAGTATCACCACCAGCCACAAATGGAAAAACAAAGCAGGTGACAATCACACACACTGAAGTGTTTTGCGGTTTAAAACTAACTTGATCTGTGTGTAAGTACTTTACATGTAAGATAAACAAAACGCATCTTACCACCAAGTCCCAGTTGTTGAGTTCTAGAAGTGTAATTGCTTCAGCAATGTTGTCAATACCAGTACATGCCTGAAGTACAAGAAACATACAAATTAAACACACACACAATTCTGAAATATTTTTAAATCATTTAAAACAATGATGGGTTGTTTTTAGACTACAATTTTGTAGGCTATAAAAAAAATTATATTGTTTAAAAAAATAACCAAAGCTTTCTTGAAGCAAATGGATACATTACCTTAGATGGTTTGTGTAAAGCTATAATTTTATCCTCACAATGATATATAGTTAACCGTCAGCTTTAGTGGGTGTCACCTGATATTTTTAACTTACTTTAGATATTTTAATCATGGGGGAAAAACAAAGCACGTCAAAACAGTCCCAGTGCTTATAAACTGACTGGTATTAAAGTCACAGTGATCGCGTTTAACAGCATAAATGTGACTGAAAAGGATGTAAAAACATTAAAGTAACCAGCATGATGTGCGCGTAAACAAACTCAAAGCAGACAGCGTCCATCTAATGCAGAGTCATCTGACAGCTTCAGTTCAGTGGCCATTACAGGGTCATGAAAAGAGATTCGCTTGACAGTTGTGTAATGCGTGCTGGTCCAAGATAAGACAGTGACATTAGCATGATGTATTTCCATTGTTTTCTCTTACTTTCCCCGGCCACGCTGTTTTCAGCCTTCATTTTTCCCAACTACTTTAAACAAAGCCACTGACAGCTGATCATCCCCAGACATGTCAACAAAGATGAGGGACTTCATCTACCGTTAGCCGGTCAACACTCAGCAGTAACCACAGAAATAGGTCCGATCTAAACCCCCAGACCTTACTAGCTAAGGATGGTGTTATAAATAAAGAAACTCACCTGGAAATCGGCTAGGATCATTTCTCTGTCCATGTTGCTATCGGAGGCCATTGCTTTGACAGGCTAACGACACATGTAAAAATACCCAAAATATTAACCTCCGATTTCAGAACAGCAGCAGGGGACACGGGTGTCACTGTGAGGAGGGTAACTGAAGTACAAACGCTGCTCTTCGGGCCCGTGTTGGCGATGTTTAGTGGATCTCAGTTTTTCTGTTATCGTCACTTTGCTGTTCTAGATCGGCGTTCAAAGCAACGGAAACATCTTACGGCTGCCGTAAAGCAGTGTCGTGCGGTGTCGCGATACTCATGCGGTTGGAAGCGCTCGGTGTTGTTTTTAAAGTAGCAGGGCCGCGGTTAAATTTGAATGTCATGTCACAGGGGTGACTTGTTTAAAGTCACTGTTTATCGTCAGAGAGACTTTTAAACTTTTGCAAATCAAGCGCTTTTATTCAGCAAAACTGCTTGTGGCTTTTGTTGGTAGTGTTTTGAATGTCTGTTGAGGCTGTGGCAAGTTTAGTTGTAACTAAGTGCCTTTGATAAGTTAACTTTTTATAAACATTATGAGAGGGGATATAACACTCTCAAACGAGATAATAATAATTTATAGGTTACTAATTTATAATCACTTGTTTATATCAGCTTTAAAATACTCCCCTGCTAAAACAACTTAAACCACCCTAAACTGGTTTGCTGGTTTTAGCTAGTCTTCCATCATGTTCAGGTGGTTCTTTTGGTTGGTTTTGGAGTACCTGGGCCTTTTCAGCTAGCCAGGCTGGTGCATTAGATAACCAACCAGCTGAAAACCAGCTTGACCAGTCTGACAAATCAACCAAATACCAGCTGGTTTAAGGTTGTTTTTCATTATTGCTGGTTAAATGCACTGACAGGCTTAGTGTCACAGGACTGGGTAGCAGTATGTGTTGGCATAATAATATTAGTGTGTGGTGATTTAATCTCATACATATTAGCTGTTTTATTTTGAAAGTAAATAGATTGGGTGGTCAAACATTTAAAAAATCGCAAACATTAAACAAAAAAAATCATTAAAAAACTCAATATATCATAAATATTGAGTATAAATATTGAGAACTGTGCGTCAGGGTCGTCCACATGACTAGTTTTAAATGATACATTGCTTAACAGCATTGCTTCGTCTGCTGTTTTATTTCTTCCAATAATAAAGTTTTGAAGATCGGATTTTTTTATGCAATACTAACCTTGCAATAAAACTTTAAACGAGGAGCTCAAAATGAACTTTCAGCGCGCAACAACTCATACAAAGTGCATCTCGACCTCTCCCAGCTGCACCGTTGAGTCCCGCCTCGCTCCGCGTCTGTTAGTAAAAGTGGGCGGAAGTGTCGGTCCTGTATTTCAAAAAGCGAGTGATGTCAAACAACAGCGGCAGACTCTTTGAGAAAGTCAGCTGTCTCGCAACCACCCCATTCAACACCTACAAGCCGGGATACAGAAGACACGGCGACCCCCGAGATGTTCCGCAGGTACTAAACACAAAGTTTCAGCTTTTAAAATGATCTTCTGCTATGACGTCGCCCATCTCGGCTCAATCGTCACAGTGTATCTCGCACCTATGCGCGCAACCGCGACGGAACATCTATAGATATGCGCGCAAGCACGTTAGAAACGCTTCAGTAAGCGGCTTTTGAATCTCTCCATTTCTTGCAAACTCAAAACCTGTTAAAGATTATTTCTATGCGTGCCGGTTTGATACCGGCTGTCCGACCAGTGTGCGTCAGTTATGCGTTTTTGATACGCCTAATGCCAACTTCGAGCGATTTGATGCGCAGATCAAGGGAGGTTTGCATTGCATTTATATGCAAAGATTTCCCCCGTTCAAAATGGGCGGGAAGTTTGCATAAAACTTACAAAACAGCCTTGCAAATCTCTTTGGATGGATATATCTCGTTCCCTGGCGGAATAACAGTGTAAAGCGGTGTTTTTTCTGTTGCAGGGGTCGTTTGGAGACGGCGATAGCGCTTTGAAATGACAACATCTGCGAATGCATGAATGGATCTCAGTTCTCCAGCCCGTTGCACCTGCATACAGTTAATATCAAAGGGCTCATGAAAGCAGCGAGGTTTGAGTCTCAGATACGAGAGTTTTTAAAAGCACACCGAGGGATTTTGTGCCACAGACCTCCGAAGCGCTTCAACGTGAGATCATTTATTCCAGGAGTTTTCATGTTTTTGTTTTCATCACGCTAGACGTTCATAGCTGCCACCACCAAACCAGCAGTCAACACTCGTGTGCGTTTTTCTCCTCCACTCCTGTGTTTTCTGGTTTGGGATAAGTAACAAAATACAAACTGACTTGTTACTTCTAATAAATCGGCTTTGGGGAGTTTCGCATTTGCTTTTATCATCTGATCCGAGACCACAGAAGAGCTTCTTCATGTCATGCACTGACACGGGGAGGAACTTCTCACAGAGCTCGTGTAAAAGAGGATGTGTCTTTTGTTTTTCGTATTTTTGGTTTTCCTATAGCCGATCGATGTATGTATTTGATGGCCATGGCGTGACATCCCTGTTTTCTGCGCTGGTTACGATGGCTTCAGTAGGGCGATATTAGGGTGGGCGGACCTTGGCTCTTCTCCAGCGGATATTTTTTTAGGGGACTGGAGGATCGGACTATTTACTACAGCTTTGTAGTACTTCTCGTCACCTTCAACATTTTTCCATATTAACCAACGGACATCTTTTAACGCTAGAAGCGGAGATCAGACATATTTTACCTCTCCAGCACTTTGTCAGGATATAATGGCCGAGGCCACGGCTATAGATAGGCTGAGCACCGCAGCTGCGAGAGGAGATCTGGAGGAAATTAAGACGATTTTGCAAAGCAACGTTAACGTTAATGAACGGAACAAGTTCGGCAGGACACCATTGCAGGTTAGACTAACGAATTTATGAACTGTTTTACATCTGACGGCATGTGGACGTGAACTTTAATGCTGTCCTCATGTGATGGTTGTTTTGCATTTGAAGCTCCATCGATAATTTAGCTATCATTTCTTGAAACCACGATGTTTACAATGCACAGTGCATCAGCCCCCAAAAAATGCTTCGTTTTGTAGCCACTGTAGATTAACTGTAACTTGGCTTGTTAACCAACACGTATCCACCTGTTCTGAATAACTTATATTGCATTATGTCAGCATATTCCAGTTCTCAATTAGCAGGCCCCTTCCCTGCTACTTAAATTAGTGTATTATCTGTATTTGTATGTTTTGTATTATTATTATATGATTGCATTGTCAACACTAAAAAACTGTTACTTTACACCTTATCCATGACGCACTGTAAGATCTGATATTTTAGTTTTTGTCAGTCTAACTGTGAAACAATTTAAGCACCGCTCAGATATATTAGTGAATTGTTTCATAAATATTTTTACACAGCCCAAAAGGCCAACAACAAAGTTAAGGTTTATTTTAATGACCACACAATTTTTATTTTACAAGCAATAAGGCTCAGAGTGTTTGTAGATGCTTATGTAAATTATTTCTTTTATGGGGTAACAAAAACTCTCGTAAGCGTCGGAAGAAGTTACAATTTTGTAAGTTTCTATAAGGCGTGACCTTTGTGAATAGGTAAATTACTTGGTGATAAAATATTTCAAATCTGATTAAGGCCGACAGGACTTAAACCAAACACAATACAGCTGTAAAAGTTAGTGTTTCGGTCAACATGAAAAACACAGGATTACTCATAAACTTATTCACACAATATACTTTCTAATCTTTAGAATGAGTGGCTGCTGGCCGGGTATTCCCCATTCTCGGTGTAGTCTGCGCATTTCTCTACCAATTTTTGGTATTATCAATTTAATATCAGTTTCTTTCTATAGGTGTAGAGCTACAGAAAGACAGAGACTTGCATATTAAATGTTGGTTTGCTGTACTGGTAAACTTCCTCGTGGAATTTCCATGAACACAACCCAAAGTATGTGTGGGAATTTTTTCCTGGTATAATGTCACCAAAATATATATATCACCAAAAGCTAGCGAGTCATAATTTAGGAGAGCTATCTGCTGAAAATTCAAGTATTTTGGATATTGCATATGTTGTAGATACGATCATTTAAACTAGCAAATTGCTTACTTTTCTATTTACATGACAGCTATAAAGACTCTTTTGTAAAATAACGCACATCCTAATTATTCTTCGTAACCTAGTGCAATAAAAACAATTATTTTGGTCGTTTGCAATGCAATATAAATAATGCACACCGCAACGATGCATTAATTTAAATGCATAATTTAAAAACGCACTCGTTTACTCCAATTATACAAATAAATATTAAAACAGTTATTATGGGCGTGCTCGCCCAGATCGGTGACCCGTTTTTCTACTTGAGACACGTGATCAACACCTTAACACGTGATGTTTGTTTGTTTGGCTTGCATTTCAGGTGGTGAAGCTTGGCTGCCCCTCCGTTGCCAAGGCCCTGCTCGAGGCACGCGCCGACCCGAATGCGCGCGACCCCATCGGCGGGCTGACCGTCGGGCACGACGCCGCGCGAGACGGATATCTGGACACCCTGCAGGTGCTCGTGCAGAATGGTGCTGATGTTAATCTCCTTGACAACGACGGCAACCTGCCGCTGCATCTGGCCGCGCGGGATGGACACCTGGACGTCGTGCAGTTTCTCGTGTCTCAATGCAACACGGGGCCTTTTCAGCCCAACGCAAAGGGCTACACGCCTCTTGACCTGGCGTTCATGCACAAACAACCCAAAACTGTGGAGTGGTTAAAAAGCATCGCGCCTTCAGAATCAACGCAGATGCTGTGACTGTCCCACAGGCTAGTGTGATTTGTTGTGTAACAGAGGTAGCAGACTGAACTAGCAAATCGTTGCATTGAGGAGAATTCATCTAACTACCTCTTATTGCAATGTAAAATGTTGGATTTCGGGCTCAGGGCATGTGTTTTGTGGAGAAATAATATTTCAATTGCCAATATTTCAATTCATGTTACAGTGTGGATAAAAAATGCCCATTTTCAATTGGCCAAACTGTTTTTTTCTATGTTTGTTTTGTTTTTGGGGAAGGGAAGGGGGTTCTGACATTGAACTATGTTATTTTTTAATGTTGATAAATAATCTTCTGACAAGTCACGTATTTTTGCATTTTAGATTTATAGATAAGTTCTTTCACTAACCTTCAAATATTACACAAAGCAGGTCACATGCGCTGTATGTCCCGTTTTTCTGTAACAAGAAATATTAGAATTGTTGATTGATGGATTAGTTGCATGTTATGCTAAAACAAATTAATTGCACTATATTGGTCAAAACTCACTTAACATCCCCTGACTGCTCAGATTTTTGTTACGTTTGGTTTTATGACAATGAATTTGCACTTTTGCTTGTAATTAATGTATTTGTAACATTTTATCGTTATGATTTAACTGTGAAAGAATGTCTTTTGTTGCATTTAAAATATTAAATCGTTGCAGAATAACCAAAGAGCTTTTAAACGGTTTCCGTATGTTTCCTGATGTTTAACTCTGGCCTCGTGTCACTGAAATACGGGTGGGCCTAGAAAACATTTATGAGACTGTATTTAAAAAAACAACCATGAAATATTTGACAAAACATTGATAACTGCTGTTTCATGTTGTCAAATGTTTAAAACACACAAATAAAACGCTATGACGTTATAGTGATGGGATTCTTTATAGTTTTAGTGTTTTCCTGTTACAGAAACATTTGGAGCAGATAAACTGTGTCGTCTGTCATCCATGCAAGCAAAAAGAAACATTACAGATGGCAACAAATAGTTAAGCTGTTATAGTTTTTTTCGACTGAAAAAGCGAAACTGAATTAACATAACGTTTTCATAGTTACCGTCCTATGATGCATTTGAGGACAAACATATTTCTATCACATTTTAAAAGCGTGAAATATCCCGAATGTCCCAGTAAAGAGACAGAAATGGATGCACGACCAAATCTAAATATTAGCGTTTTGAAAAAGACAATAAAATACAAACGCATCGTGTGTTTAAGTTATTTCTGTATTATTATATAATACAAGTTATTTCTCCAACCGCCTCGCAGTAAATCTAAAACAAATATTGTGGTGTGTGGCAGTCATTCATTTCGAAACACGAGCAACACTTGGAGACATTGGGCACGTTTAACAACGAATCGGTTTCTAATGATGCGCCTCTATTATCTTGGATAAGAAACGCGTTTTCGTGCGTAATGCTCGTGCGTTAAGAAGCCCGTATTTGAATAGTTATTATTGAGTTTCTATAATATAAAAAAGAGTGACAGTAAATGATAAAATGGTGACTGTGTGTGAGGGTTTTCATGGCCGAGCACGCAAAAGCTGCAGCAGAAATCCGTTACATCGGTGGGAGGAAACAGTCCGGTGCGCGGTGCCAAGATTTTCAAATTTAGGCGCTTTCGGTGTAAAAACGCTCGTGTTTCTCTCCAAACTCACCGTGTAAGACAACACGACACTTATTACTTACAGGATCGTATGTGTGGTTGTCGAAACGCAATTTTCATGATTTGTGGAGATGTCATAAATTGATCTTCTTCCTGGTTGCGCGGCTTCACACAAGCTGCGTAAATCTTCTAGAAATAACGCGCTGCTTTATCACCCATTATTCTCCAAGCGCAATGAATGAGCTATAAGACAATGATTCAACTCTCAGCACGGGTATTTATCGGCTGTCAACGATGTAAAGGTAACTAAACAACATATAAATGTGCATAAACTCTAGAAATATGTCTTAAAGACATGCTGAGACATGTCTCTGCTCGGTTTAGCACTCGTGTGAGAGGATAAGATGATAGTAACATCGTTTACAAACCAAAAATTAAAAAAAGAAAACTGTTTATGTTTATTAGGAGAATTGAGAGTGTGTTAGTTAAAAAATAGACATGCGTGTAACTAGCTGTTGAATGTACAGCTATATGTATTCATATATTCATTATTAATATATTAATAAAACGAAAGTTAAGGGCAAATTCGTTACAATTTAGAAATGAATATTTTAATAAAGGCTTAGACGGTTTTTAGTGCAAGGAAAGTTACAACTTATGCCAAGGCAAACCACATTACATGGCCATCCACTAGAGTTATCTTTATATATAGAGTAAATGTCTTTACAGACACCCAGCTACATTACAAGCTTGTAATAAATATACTGTATTGTGATATATTGTTAATAGAACATGTTTATGCTCAAAAACATCAATCATGTGATTTTTCTTGTGTGGGTGTTTGAGATCTCCACAAATGACCTTTTCAGGAGAGTTTAAATGAGCTGAATATCTTTACACTTATATTGGAATAGTTGCCTAAATGGTTTTTATTATCGGAGATATTTTGTATTATTTTAATACTGTGAAATGAATTGGATCAGGGTTAATTCTGCTTACTGATGCTCATTGAGTAATTTAACCCCAGTGTAGGTCACAGAGAAAGATGCATTTGGATATTGTAGTTCTCACCCTACTGCAAATGCAGATTTCAGCTGAAATGAGACATCAGGGATTGTCACGAATCAGACCTTTCCATCTGCGTTCTGCCTTTCACAAACACTTGACACAGTTTGGGCCGAGAGGTTATGATGTGTATTTGCTGTCTCTGTTTAATTGCTCAACTGCAATATTTTCCTTTGTCCCAATGCCTTCATTGAATGTCAAAATCTTTCCACTTGCGCCAACCAAAATATGTAAGAAACTGAAGTATTGTTTGTTATCTAAAGCAGTTATTCCTAATCAGGGATATATGTACCCCAGGCGGTACTTAAGCAGGTTCCAGGGGGTATTTAGAAAGATTTGGCTTTGTTAAAAACAACTAATCATGATCATAATCCCATTGTTATCATAACATAATCCCATTGTTATTTCAGTTTGTTTAAAGAAAAGACATAAAATAATATGTTTGCATGGCTGCAAGTTTTAGACATTTGTCTGGCAACCACGGACTAATATAAATGTGCTACCTAATAAGTCTGTTTTTCACCCTGAGTGTTGATTGCTTTTTAAGTGACTTAACAGTGACTTTTAAGTAACTTAAGTAACTTTTAACAGTCGACTAATATCATTAAATATTCAGTATAACGTCAGTTAAACACATTTTCGGTTTGTGCTCATGCAGGTGTATTTGAGCTTCATTGACGGGGCTGTGGGAAGGAGAGACAAAATATCTTAAAAAAATACAGATTGAAAAAATTCTATTGACTAAAATGCATTAGTCATTATTGTTAAGCATATATCATTTTCTTTCTGTTCTGTATGCAGTACTTTAAGTGTACATATGAGGATAATTGCTCCAGGGCTTTAGTGCGTAACGTACGCAAGTAATGGTCATATAAAAGGCTCCCAATCTGTCTTGCTGTGTGTTTGGAAGTACAGAACACTAAATAAAACACCCATTGCTTTACAGCCAAAGCGTCATTGATTTTGTGGGCAATATAACAAGTTTGCTTTGTAATTTATGAGCATCACAAGAGCTTGTGTGAGCAGCTGCCA
>JAZGTK010001648.1:0-37523 GCA_036877625.1 Ambastaia sidthimunki | reverse complement strand
AAAAAAAAAATTATATTCAGGTGGAACAACCTTGTAATAGCAGAGATCCACAAAAAAACCACGTAAAATATCATAGCAACCACAACACCCTAGTATATAACAAGCCACTCAGGTTGTTAATGTAAAAGAAAATGTAAAAAAGTGACTTCACTACCATTTGACAACATTCAGACGGTGAGATTACAACACTGTCATTATATTTAGCATTACTACAAATGTTATTAATCACAACCATTTCACTTACAAATGGTTGTGGACATTTAAATTCAGCATAATAATATTACACAATGGCTTGGGGAAAAACTTGAAATGTCTGCTCTGATAAAAAGCTCCAAACAGAAAGAACAATCACAGTGCTTCAAAACTAAATTAAATTCTCTATTAGCACATACTCTTACATTATACAGCCTAAAAGCCTTTCTGACTTATTAAAAATGAACACCATCTTTTTCTCAATGGGAATGCAGAAATGTCCAAGATAACTAACTTAAAACTAGAGGGTGAGACCTCTGTTATGTACCTGGTTTTATGTCTGGTTCACTGCAAATATTATCAAGTGTACCTACCTTCCCTGGCTTACACAAGAACATATTTGCTCATTTTACAATGTGTATTACAAATGTTGTTAAGCAAGTTTTATTGATATTGTTTATTGTATTTCACCAGCTAGTATAGTACACCACAGCAGGCCTACTAAATATCTTAATATCAACATGAAGCTTGAAGCCCATATTGGTTTAACCAGATTCTTTTCTGAAACCACATTTACAGCAGAAATGTAACACAACGCATACAGTTTATTTTGCATGTGACAAAATGCAGCATATTTCTTTCATTTATCTTCAATCCATTACGTTTCAATAGCTCTGATTGGGTGTCCAAACATAGCCTCACCAAAGCATCTTAACTATGAGCTGAGAATGTAAACACCAAGACACTTTTTATGAACAACAGTGTTTGGTTTATATCACAAGTCAGTTGTGTATTTTCCTCTCCTCTAACACTGGTGTGTTTTTCCATATTTAAACTGTATTTTATTTTGACATGAATACTAATACATGAAAGGTAATTCAATGAATAGTGTAAAGTCCCATTGCTGCACCATGTCAGCACCTCAGTTATTTCAGCAAATATCAAACTTTTCACCAATTTAATGCTGAGAATCATATTGAGCTTTAACACAAACTATCATTAACATCTGAGTGATATTTGATCCTACCACAAAAGTATTGAAAGAACTGGTAATGAAACCAGGAATAAACAAAATCATCAAGAGGTATTTATATTGTCAAATATCAGCATAAAGCTGTAATCACGTATATGATCAAATGCACCAACAACCATCCGAATTTGTTGCAATTACAAATGTTTTTGGAATATACATGTTTATTTCTTCTATTGAGCATTGAAAAAACACAAAAAAGCAGGAAAAAAAAGCCAAAATTGACATTATTTTACACAAAACTCAAAAAATGGGCCGGACAACATTGTTTGCACCCTTTTAAAACTGTGGGTAAATCATTTTATTTCAAGCATGTGATGCTCATTTAAACTCATCTGTGGCAAGTAACAGGTGCTGGCAATATAGAAGCACCTGAAGCCAGTTAGAATATATAAAAGTTGACTCAACCTTTGTGTTGTGTGTCTGTGTGTGTCACACCAAGCATGAAGAGAAAGAAGAGCCGAAAACTGTCTGAGGAACTAAGAAGCAAAATTTTGGAAAAATATGAACAATCTCAAGGTTACAAGACCATCTCCAGAGATCTTAAAGTTCCTTTGTCCACTGTGCGTAATATAATCAAGAAGTTTATAACCCATGGAACTGTGACTAATCTCCCTGGACGCGGACGGATAAGAAAAATTGGTGAAAGAATGCAACGCTGGATAGTTCGAATGGTGAATAAACATCCTCAGTCAACTACAACATGCTGTCCTGCAGACTCAGAGTGCAAAAGTCCATACTACTGTTTACAGAAGACAGAATGAGGCCTACAAAGAAAATAACACACTACCTACAGTCAAACATGGTGGAGGTTCAAAGATGTTTTGGCACCAAGAAATTGTTGGAAACAAAGCGCTGGAGAGTTCTGAAGTGGCCAGCAATGAGTCCGGATCTAAATCCCATTGAACACCTATGGAGAGATCTCAAAATTGCTGTTGCAAGAAAGTACCCTTTAAATCTGAGAGACCTGGAGCAGTTTGCAAAAGAAGAGTGGCCCAAAATTCCAGTTGAGGTGTAAGAAGCTTGTTGATGGTTATAGGAAGCAATTGGTTTCAGTTATTTTTTCCAAAGGGTGTGCAACCAAATATTGAGGGTGCCAACAATTTTGCCCAGCCCTTTTTTTGAGTTTTGTGTAAAATTATGTCAATTTTGGCTTTTTTCTTTTTTGTGTTTTTCCAATGCACATAGAAGAAATAAACGTGTATACCAAAAACATTTGTAATTGCAGTAATTTCTGGGAGAAATTGTGTATTTTCTGGAAAAATTCTATCGGTGCCAATATTTTTGTCCATGACTGTATATTGTTGATGTATATAAATATATAAACAAACATACATACACAAGCACTCAGAAGTTTAGTTAATATTCTTTATTTATATTTTTCCCCATTTTTGAACAATAGTAAAGCCATCAAAACCATGAAATAACACAATTGTAGCTGTGGGAATTATGTTATGACTAAAAGCATCTAAAATAAATGACCTCTGTCATATTTTAGCATCTTTAATGAAGTCACCCTCTAGGTCTCAACCTGGGAAGCTTTTAAAAAAAGTATAGAAGACATTTATGGACTCGTTTTATGCTGGACTCTTATTGGCTGCTTTTTATTCATTATATAGTCAAATTAAACCATTAAAAACGTTTTTTAAATTAATTTAGTTTTTTTTTGACAGAAATTAATATGTTGGCATAATTACAATCTATAAAAATAATTTCAAACATTAACACATACAACTTCAGATTAAATGAAGTTCCCATTTATTCTGGGCTAATATTGGCTGATTTTTCATAAAGGATGACAGGCTGAGGATGATCAGAAAACAGTGTGTATAAATCAAAACTATTAAAACTAGATGAATAATAAAATGTATACACTAGAGACTACATTACTGCACAATGCATCCACCATACAATTTAATACAATAAGCACAAGACAACGAATGTTCATAAATATGAACATTTTGTGCAATGAAACAGAGAATGACATGCTAAAATGGTGTGATTGTCATATTGCTTCAACAAATAGGACATAACGCAATAAACATTACATAGTGAGAAACTGCACTTAGAGGCAATGTGAGGAAATGGTTAAGGTCTTTGGGTGTAAAGGGTTTGTGAGATGACTATGGTCTTTTGTGTGCAACATAACCTATAAATAAACCATAAACCTATAAAGACTTTTTGTTTTCCCTAAGTACAACCAGAGTACCACATTGCAATGCAGTAGGTGATGACAGATTTAATGACTGACCTGAAGTTCACCAGCAGCTATTGTGGAAGTTGTGCTTTCTATACCAACCTCAGGAAATGAAGCTATTGGAGACCTTTTTGACCATCACTGTGGTGTTAACAGTACACGTTGCATCCTGACTTCAAGGAACTTAAAGCTCTGTACAACTTCCACTGTCTCGTAATGTTTATGGGGCCTTCTGAAGTCCAGGATCATTTCCTTTATCTTTGTTTCACTGAGGATCACACTGTTGTTCTGACTCCAGCTCTCCAGGTTCTTAACCTCTGTAGACTGACTCGTTGTTGGTTATTATGCATACAACTATAGTGTTTTCTGCAAATTTGATGATGGTGTTTGTCTCATAAGAGGGCTTACAGTCATATATGTAGAAAGAAAAGAGAAGGGGACTCAGCACACAGCCCTGTGGTGCTCCAGTGTGATGGAAGGGGAAACATGCTTCCCTGTGTGCACAGACTGTGGGGTCTACCAGCAAGAAAATTGTGCACCCAACTGCACAGATGTGTGCTGAGACCAAGATGGTTCCGTTTGTTGACCAAGTTATGGGTAAGGATGGTGTTGAAGACGAAGTTGGTGTCGATTTAAGGAGAGTGACATATTGCCCTTGAAGTTTGACAATATAAATAGTTTGAAACACTTCATCACTTCCAGCATCAGGGCTACTGGCCAATAGTCATTCTAGGTCCTGCTTGCTTCCTGTTGTGGTACCAGGATAATTATGGCTAAATTAAGGCACTTTGGAACAATGGCCTGCTCCAGGGAGATGTTAAACAGGTCAGTGAATACTGCTGTCAGCTTACGTGCACATTGTTTTAGGACCCGTCCTGGCTCAGATTGATGGGGTTTAGAACCCATCTTACCTTAAGAGGGCTCAGCACCAACAAACTTGATGGAAGCCCCTCCTGTGTCCGTGATATGAGATATCTTTACAGTCAAATCTGGCAAAAGAAGTGATTCAGCTCATCAGGGATGTGTGTTGGGGTGGTGTTGTTGGCCGCAAAATCTGTGACAGCGGAAATGCACAACCATAGGCATCAGAAGTCAGTATTGATACAGTGCTCCTCAATATGCTCCTTTTAGTAATACTTCACATTCTTGCTGCCTCTCCTCAGTTTGGTCCTGGCTGTTTGATAGGCCCCTTGATCCACTGACCGAAAAGCAGCATCATGGGCCCTTAGAAAACTAATCACAACTGTTTTTATCCATGGTTTATGGTTGCGGAACGTGCATAGTTTTCTTTCTGTGGTAACATTATCCATACAAACACTGATGTAGTTCAGCACAGACGAGGCATAGATGTTCAGGTCTAGGTTACTGTTTGTGGCAGTCAGTTAAAATAAGTCCCAGTCAGTCTCATCAAAAACCTTCATATGGCCAGATCATGATGGTGCAAACTGTGGAATTAATCCATGCAATTAAGGGTTGGAAATACAGTTCACAAACAGGCTGATTTGCTCAAACCAGCCAAAGTGGGGGCAGGGAGACCCTTTGTTATGCTGCAGTACACATGATCCAAAATATTACTGCCTCTGGTAGGAAAATCGATAACCTGATGAAATTTGGGAACACAGTCTAAGGATTTACATGCTTAAATATAAACATACCTAAACACACATGGCATGCTGCGGCGTGTATGGCCTTGTAAAGTTTAGCCAGGGCTAGCATAGCATTAGCTTGCAGTGGGATGTAAACAGCAGTGAGAAATAACACAAACTCCCTTGGCAGATAAATAGAACGGCCTGCATTTCAGCGGCCATCTTGTCACACAGTAAACGCGTCCTGCATCCGCGCTTTAAAGCCACCAATGCGCTCTACTTATCAGAATGAACGCATTTATTCCTAATTTACAGTATATAGTATATACTGTGTACCTATTACATATATGTCTATAGATAATACAATCTTATGGCAATTAAAAAACTACATTTGAGTGATTTTATTACTAATTCGTATAAATTTGTATGTTCTCATTTGTACGTTTTTGCACTTACTAGTTTAAGCCCCAGTAATGTTTAGGCTTAGGGGTGAGGTTAGGTGTGAACTTTTTGTGTTTTTTGCTTCTTTCTTATAGATTTTTGTAAGAATCATATTATACAAATTCAAACTAAATCACCAACTCGCAAAATACTTTTTCCTGTTAGATCAGGTTGCTATAGTATATATTAGTATGGACCAGCATTGGGGCACCAAATATTGAGACATAATCATTCAACAGCTGAAAGATTGATGGATATTTGCTGGCCTAGAGATAACACAGCTCAATCTACAAAGCAAATGCATTGGTTAACCACACCTTCACCTCAGAAGCAAAACACTGACAAAAAAGATGACAAGCATAAAACACAGAATAATCAGGATCTGAGTCCAATATATCTACTGCGTAACAGCATGACTGATATAGATGATCTGCCAAAAGAAATGTCCAGATCCACTAAATGTACGAGGCACTAAATGCCACTAAATGTACTATGACAAAGGTCATAAATGTTGTCACAGGACTGAATCTGCATTTTGGCTACATTTGATTTGTCAACATTTTTATCAACTGACTCTCAATGAAAATGACCTTAATAAAATTGTAAATTAACAGTTAACAAGTTTCAAAGCAATTTCACTAGAACAAAGTACCAAAACGTACCACATTACTACCACCTTTTTTGGACATGTTTCCACCATGTAATGCCAATGTGTTAATCATTGCAGAGAAGCAAAGACTATAATGAATAAACATGATAATAATCATTCTATACCACAGAGGACATAAAATAATGTATCACTATATAGATATGGTACGTGCATGGCAATCACATTAAAATCACTATACAATAATCAAACGTGATACTATATCAATATCAAGATTTACTGTACCATGTCCCATAATAATAGCATTTTACTTTTTACATACGTTAGTATGTTTAAGATAAATTAACATGGTAAAATATAGATAGAAGTAATGTTATTAACATCTGACAATACTACTGTACCATAATAGCAGCATTATACGTGTAAATCTTTTTAACATGCGCTGCCAAAATGAACAATAAATTAATAAAAAACAGTAAACATTTCAAATAAATATGGTAACAGATGCATGTGGTTTGTGTAACCACACACGATTTTATGAAGAACATTAGCAGGCATAATTCATCTTGTAAAACAAAGTCACTTATTAATTACACAGACGTGTAACTGTCTGACTACAGGAAACGTGATCAATAAGTACATGTGTAAAAAACTAAAACATGCAAATTCATATGAATATTCAAACAAAAGGATTAAACAGTATCGACGGCCGCGACAGCCCCCATAACAACTGCTGCTATATGAATCGGACATCGCCCAATAACACACGCACATCATCGCGTGCATCAGATCGTGTCGCGTGCGTGCTTACCTGTCGACAACATTAATGCTTCCGCAAAGACTTCACCGGCCCGCGGATTACTGCGCTTACAGGCTTTACCAGCAATTACAACAGCCTTCAGCCGCGACGGACGCGCATGTGTCGCTGCGCGTCAGACTAACGCCAGTGGACATTTATCACATGAACCGAACCTTCCGCAGCGGCTCAGCGATTTGCGTCCACACTTAATTCCCCAAATTTAAAACAAAAAACGTCAATACGACACCATTTGGGGGGACAGAAATCAAAACAGCGCTAGCTATGCTAGCAACATTGAGTGGGGTTTCCTGGACACGCCCACGCTGCGCGGCGTCACTGAAACAAAATACTACTATGGCGAGGGTGTCGTACTTGAATATGTGACGCCTCGGTAATGTTACCAAGCAACGTCAGTAGGCCCTTTATCCTTCGCCTTAGTAAGAGTTTCTAATTTCGTAAGCGTAATATTAATAATAAATATAATTAATTAATATAAAATAATTAAATGAGTTGTTTTCGCTTTCTTTTAAATTATTGACTTTAAATGCAGGATTGCTGTTAGTGGTGGGTTAATACCTTTCATTCTATAATAAGCGGAGCAATGTAAAATATACAATAAACTAAGAATTACATACTTGATGCTATTTCGTATGCTACAGCTCCTCAAGCAGGACAACAATTATATTAGTATTGCCCATCAGGAAGTTGCCCATTTTGGATTGTATGTGGATTTTGGACAATTTCAGGGTCTAAAGCTTTTGGCTGAGTTTTTGCTCATCACTGACCACGATGTTGTGTGCCAAATTTCATGCTGTTTTAAGAATGTTAGTTGTCTTAGATATACCTGAATGTAATTTTAGTCTAAAATTACAGAAAAGTCTAAAGCTTTTCTTAGTCAGGACTAATCAGGATTTTGAAGTGACACATTGTCTGAGTGTTCATCCACCTTCAAGCCTGGACTATCTTTGCACATTCATGGTCGTCTGGAATTGGTTTAGATAGATCATGTAATGTGGCAGGGTTTGATGGTGTGGCCTTTTCAATGACAATGTTGGTAGTTCTAGTGCTGTGGACCATTTGATTCATCTACCGAAAGACAACCTAATGGCTAATTTCTGATCAAGCACCAGAGGAATCACACTTTGCAAGGCCAGATATACTGCCTGTTCTGCTAGTAAACAAGGCCCCCAACCCTTGAACCAATAGTATCAAGTTGTTGAGAATAATACTCTATAGGTTTATTATGATCTCCCCATTTTTAAGGTTAACACACAGGTCATATATCCTCATTGTTCATGTACTGTACATGCAATGTGAATGTTTTTCTTTGATCTGGCATTCCTAGAGATGGAGTTGCACACAAAGCCTGTTTCAGCTCCTCAAAAGCTTCAAAAATTTCATGCCAGGAGTCCAGTCGACTGGGTCCTGTGCTCTTGGGCTTCCTTTCAACAAGTTGTTTAAGGGTTGTATTTTCTCTGAATAGCCTTCAATCCAAATATGACTGTAGTTACAGTGTCCCAAAAAGGATCTTATCTCTTGAATAGTTTGAGGAACTGGATATTTTCCACAGCCTCACATTGGCTGGATGTTATTCCTCTCTCACCCCAAGTTAAACTTTGCCCTAGATAGATTACCTGCTGAGCAGCTGAGCTTTTTTCAGATTTGCTCTGTGACCCTTGTCATACAGAAAGCCAAGCCACCCACCTAACATCTGTTACATTCCTGTCCGTGTTTTCCCTGTCTTTTGTATTTCATGTCTTGTCTCCCGGCTATTTCGTTCCCATATTTGTTGCCATGGTTCCCCTCTTGTGTGTTAATTACTAGCCCCGCCCTCTTATTAATCTGCTAGCTTGCCTTCCCTGTGTATATACAGCCCTTGTGTTACAGTTGGGTTTTGTTAATTGTTGTGTGTATGTGTTTAAATGTAGTTTTTCTTGTTGTTATAAAGCCTTATGGAAGTCTTGTGAACGTATACTGATATCCAGTAAAACAAAACCATCACTGGACATCTTTAGTCAGTAGCCCTGAGCAATAGCGATTATCCATGTCTGTCACTGAAAGCCATTTGTGTTCTGGTTTAATCAGTCTGAAAATTGTAGATGGGTCAATTACAAGAAGACTAATTTTGTACTGGTTTGCCTCCCTTTAATCAATAGTGAGTCTCCACGATCCATCTGGTCTTCTTATAGGCCATGCAGGGCTATTGCTAAAGCTATGGGTCTTAACAACAACACCTTTTCTTCATTTCCTTTTATTGCTGTTCAGTCACAGACGTAGTAGGACTTACTGTACCTACATATTACACAGTACTGCACATTTTATTGTTCACTATAGGATGTATTTTAGTAAAAACAAAATTAGAGATAGTAATTTTGTAATTGGTTTCTGAATATAAAGTTGACTAAACTGATGATAACTACAACAAATTTGAACCATTTAAAGAAATGCCTTGAAAAGACGTGCATCAGAAATACCTGTCATTGTGTGCAAAGGCTCATATCTACGTGGTTTATAAGAAGGTAATGTATTCAAACAGCCCACTAAAACAGCACCAAAACTTCAATGATGTACAGATGAAAAAACATCTTGGGTTATGTCTGTAATGTGTGAAACTAAAAATCTTGAAAATCTTGATGTGACGACCGACCACGGAAGCTACAAAAGGAACATATGGAGAATTGGCTTCTGATAGTCAAAGCAAGATGTTCTCAGGTGCTCGGGATGCGTGGCAAAAAGGTGCAGCATCTTATTCCCTTCTCAGGGAACAAGGGTTACAGTCGTAACCCGAGATGTTCTCATTCGAGGGAATTTGCCCTGTGTCATGAAATTTCACTTTGGGAAATTAAATACCCAATGCGCCACACAGCCTAGTGATTATCCTGGTGTTAAGCCTGACTGGAATGAGAAAACACAAAGCCCAGTGTGGAAGAAAAATCTAAGTTATAGAATATTATAAATGTGTGAGGGCATGCCCAACCTGCAGCATCACAGACCTTCTGTATGGATAACCCTGACAAAAGGGCTTTAGAGGAAGCCATTCCTCTAGTTGAGTGAGCCCTAACCTAAAGAGGCGAAGTCAGATAGGCTATAGAGATTGCCTTAACAATCCAAATGCTAATAGTTTGTTTAGAACCAGGGAAGCCTGTTTTAGCAACAGAAATGCACCAACAGCTGATCAGGCTCTCTCCACTGAGAGGTTATTTTCACATAGGCCTCCAAAGACCCAAACAGGCAAAGTAAATGCAGCTTCCTATGGTCAGCCAACCCATGAGGTGGAGGAGGGGGTGCCTGAAGTACCACAGGCTGTGCTACATTAGTCAGCACTTTGGGCACTTTGGCACCCTATGCCACACCTGGCAAAGTGTGGGAAATGGCCTTGTCAGGCCAGATGAAAGAATCTGATATTGGTATGGTTCTCCTCCAAATCTCAGGAACTTTTTGTGTGAAGGAAGGATGGATATATGCGTCTTTTAGATCTATCATGACAAACAAATACTCAGACCTGAATGTCCTCAAAAAACAGTTCAGATGCCATATATCTAAAACAGGACACAACCCCTCCATCCTTCTTTGGAACTATAAATTACCAGCTGTAGAACATGCTTCTCTCTCGGAAGGGGGAATGAGCTCTGTTTTCCCTTGAGAAGGCTTTGGGCAAGAGTGCTGCTTTGACCCCCAAGCTCTCTGAGGGGGCTAATGTTTGGGGCTGCTCTCTGGCAACAACCCCATGAGATTTAGTGCAGCAAAGACTAAACTTCTTAAAAGCCTCAGATTGCCATTTCACCTCATGAAACCTTTTGAAGACTGAATTAACAGCATTAAGAGGCCAGAAGATGAGATTGGGACATAAAGGCGAAAAATCCCTCTCCTTGATGCCTGGGAGATTCAGACATATTCTGAGAAATGATGCAGCATCGAGTAAGAGATACGTGGCTAACGTCTTTTCAACCAGAGACATTATCTCATAGCCTTTCTCATTCAAGCCCACAATGGAAGAATAGTTATGCACCAGGGAAATCGAAATACAAGATGAGAATGGCCTTTTCCACGATCTTGACACCTCAGTGTGGAGATCGGGAAAGAAAGACAAACCTTGACGCGGAGGCTGTGCCCGGGACAGTAGGAAATGCTCATCCAATTTACCTTTCTTTAGGGTTTTCCGCTTTTCTAGAGGCCAATCAATGTTTAATTTGGCCACTGCCTGAGTCAACACCTTCAGGAGCTCCTTGTAAGCTAGGGGATGAGGTAGCAAGTCCTTAACCTTCCCTGCATCCATGCAAAGAATGTCCACCTCCTCAAAGGGCGGACAATTCCAGCGACATTTCCCAAAGTGCTGTTTTACAACATAGTGCAAGTTTTCTTCTCAGGGAACCTAAGAGAATCCAGGCTCAACTAGGAGGGCTAGTTCTCCTCTGCCACATTAAAGCTGCAATTTGTAACTTCTTTTTGGTGAAAAATGGAGAGTGTATAATAATGATTTATAATTTTATTTTGATTTTAAACTGTTGGGTCTGATTTTGGCACTGAGGAATGTTACAGAGAAGTTTGACAGAGACAACGTTATTAATTAATAGTCAGCTATAACATCACACTGCTTTGTTATGACAGGAAATAAAACGTGTTGTAGAAACTAACTGAACTGGAGGAAGATTTAATAGATAATGCGAAGATTAATAAAGAAATCAATCACATTTCCACTGCTTCTGGGTGGCCCAGGTTGTAATTATTTTATGTTGGCATGACGATAAACATCTAGCTGAAGCAGAACTGGCATAAGTCGTAGTTCGAATTGGAGCTGGGTCAGTCTGTCTCAGGGGTCATTCCATCCCGTCCCTCTACCATCTGTTCTGGATATGGCCCGGGTTCAGCTGACTAAAAAAAATAAAAGACAGATAGACTTAGAGTAGAGCCAATACATCTGTTCTTTTGGGTAGTGTCCCCAATTTCAATAAGCTTAATTAATGCTGCCAGTCATCCAGGTTTTAAAATCAACTAGGCATTCTGTCAGTTTGGTGAATTTATGCAACTTGTTGGGCCTTAAAGAAATATACAGCTGAATACTGTCAGCAAAGCAGAGAAAACTAACCCCATGTCTCTTAATAATTGCTCCCAGAGGTAACATACAGGGTCAAAAGCAGAGGCCCAAGGATTGAGTCTTGTGGCACTCACATTCTAAATCACAAAATTGTTTAGTCCTTTTAACATGAGGACCAGGATTTGCATGACTAACGAGCTTGCCTGTGATGATTCAAGATTTACTCTGTGATTACCAAATGAACATTAGATTACTAGTCTACTGATGACTTGATGATAATGATTCTGCAATAAAGCACACAATACAGTTTTTATTTATGACAAATTTTCGACGCTATTAAAAATTTCAATGTAATGAAAAGCTGAGAAAACATATTATATTGCCCAGTTTTCTTTTTGAACAATTATGCGACTTACAGTGATGAAATTTTTCATTATCATGATGGAAAATCAAAATACTGCCCTCACCAGCACAAAAGCAGTGCGACCCTCCACATATGGTGTAGAAATAAAACATTTACCCAGAATTCAACACTGTGTGACATTCATTGATTCTGGCTTGAAATTCTGTATACACACTCAATGGTGACCAGCAGGATGTTCCTTCAGTCATCAACTGGCCAGCACTAGAACTAAACATAGCCCTTTGAGAAGGTGGACATTCTTTGCATGGATGCAGGGAAGGTTAAGGACTTGCTACCTCATCCCCTAGCTTACAAGGAGCTCCTGAAGGTGTTGACTCAGTGTTAATGAAAAGATTTGGGTCAATGAGTTTGATGTAGATTTCATGACTTTGTCTTTCAGGAAACTGGAACCCTTTCTTAATGTTAGCAGGTATACATACTTATACATTCTGGGCATGGCAGTAGTTGTTTCTATGATACTTCAAAAACTTACTGCTAAAATAGTAGCAGAATAGGGTTATAGTTTTGCCATAATGTGTGAAAACAGCTCGACTGCGTCAAGCAAAACATGCTGACTTCAAGACATGCCTTATACTTCAAAATCAAGATGTGCAATTCAGTGCTGTATTATGATATAATCATATATCATTCATGGTCTACTGGTTGGTGAGTCGGGCTTGTAATCAGTAGGTTGCTGGTTTGATTCCAGCGCCGGCAGGTAGCAGCTGAAGTGCCCTTGAGCAAGACACCCAACCCCCAATTGCTCCCCAGGCACTGCAGTGATAGCTGCGCACTGACTTGCAGTGTGTGTTCACTCCTCACGAAAGATGGGTTAAATGCAGAGGTCACATTTTGGTCATGGGTAACCATAACTGACAAAAACATATCACTTTCACTTTATATATATATATACACTGATATATTGATATATACTCTGATGTAGCTAAGCTTAGTTACTTTGTTTACCTATTTTAAGCAGCAAATTGTAAAGAAATTACTATGCTTTCACAAATACACCAAAAGTTCCTAAAGGAATTAATAATAAAGTTATTAATTTATAGAACATAAATTATATATAAATTTACTACACAGACATAAAGTTAGACATATAAAAGCTGAAGTGAGTGTTCATGGACAGTAATAGAATATTTGGTATTGACATTGCTTTTATAAAATTTCAATCAAAATCATGATTAGTAAACAAATGTTTACAAAAACAATGCCCTAAAAATATCCAAAACCTTTAATGACTAGTATACCATATATGTTCTCTTTATTTACAGATGCTTTCTTTACAATACTGATTCCTGCTAGACAGCCTCTGTACCTTACCACTGTACTGAGAGCACTTGCTCTGCTGAAATATAAATTAACAATTAGATTAAAACATACTATAAACACAAAAGTATCTCAAGTTTGTAATCTAATGTTGTTTAAAACAAATAGAAAAAAAAACAAAATTCAAAGAATAAAATTCTCACAACAATGGCAAGCTACCCTGTGGCGCCAATATAATCCCAAAAACATAAAAGAGTCCCATGAGCAGATTGAGTTTTGCAGTCTTTTGAGGGATCTTTGCGTAACACTGCTGGCGAAACTGCCTTTCTAGAGGAAAGGCCATAGGCAGTGTTAACAATGGAAGGGCCATGCTAATTGTATAGCGTGTGGCTAAGATGCAGAACAGCAAATAAGGTACAAAAAGCAGCAGGTTGTAGATGATGTAGGACAGCGTGGGCCCCACCAGGATTGCCAGGGTCACGATACCAGCCTGCTTGTCTGAGTCCATATCTCGAGTGTTGTTGCTATGCAGGATGGCTTCAGTATTAAGTGCTAGCGGTACGGCATAGACCAGCGGCAAAACTGACAGGTAGCCCACCTGCACTGCATGAGCAAACATAACCGCCAGAGGGCCAAAGGTGATGAGGATGACCACGTCGCCCAGAGCAACATACTTCAGCCCTATGCCTAAAATTAAAATGCAAGAGAAACATGTAAGAATACCAAGAATTCATAAATAATTACATAAGAATAAATGCTAATATAAAATAAATTTGTCACAGTTAACTTAATTTCTTCAAGGTTGGCAAGAAATTATTTTGTTAGGTAAAATTTAAGACAAAAAACTGGCACAATCTCCATTAGGGCTAGGAATTGCAGTTTCTGCAAAGTTACATCTAGATATGTTTCAGCCATTTGATTACTAGCCATTTGAAATTTTAAAAACTGAGCAAGTAAACATTTGGTTTTCTATGATAAATTAGATAACTTTATCCAGCTGGCAACCATAAAAGAGGCTGAAATTGCAAAACGTGCTGAAATTGTAAAAATGACTTTTGATAGTCCAGTAAGAATCAATTAGGATTTGTTTAAAATTATTATAGTAATAATCATGTTGTATGTGTCGCTTCCTGCAAAAGTACATTTATATATGGATAACTGTCAATTGACAGCAAACCTAGTCCAATGAGTTTTTAGAACACTCATTGTCCAAATATAAAGCACAATAAAACACAACATTTTATAAAATAAAACACCCACTTTTGCTTAATTACATACAAAATCATCAAATATCATGAATATTTCATATACAGTATATTTCATGTGTTCTGTCCTAATCTCAATGTATTTACAAAACTGATCGCCATAATCACCTCCAGTATATAAAAAAGAACTTGACAGTCCTCCAAAGTAAATAAGAGCTAAATGCTCTAGTTTCAGTGTGGACAGGAAGTACAATACAGTAGCACACAGGCATCCTGCAGTGTACAGCACGGCCCCAAACATCACCACATCCTGTGGCTTCAGGATCTGATCCACCAAAGTCCTGTCGTCACTCTTCTTATGGTCGATTCCCTTTGAGAAATCATAGTAGGTGTTCACCAAGTTCCCAGCCCCATGGACCACCAGAACAGCAATGGCACAGACCAGAAGAATGAGGAGGTCCACTGAGCCTTCCAGTTTATAGGCCAGAGCACTGCCCAGAGCCACAGGTGTGAGGGAGGCGCTGAAACTCCACGGTCTTAAAGCTAACACATATGCAGCACATTTGCCCTGCACATCTACGGCCATCCTGCCCGCTCGAGACAGCCTGCTGGTGTGGTTGAGCTCCATGGCCGCAGCTCCTGGTGATTTTGCCCCATTCAGTCTGTTAGATCCTGAAAGCATGCAGGTCTCTCCGCTCATCTGCTTCAAGTTGGAAGCCATAGTCACCTCAATCCACGAGTGCTTCAGAACAATCGGAAGAACGCTTCTGTTGATCACACATGCAAATGTAACAAGTGACATTCACTGATCATAAACATTTAAATATTTAAAACATCAACCTCTGACTAAAGTATGACTTTACAACAATACCAGAAAGTAACAAAGAAAATTAACATTTTGGTAGTAAACTGTTTTATTTTCTCATGTCCCATAGTAATGTTATGGAGATTCCTGACTTAGTACCATATGGTATCATTATTTTACCATCACTGTAATTTTTGTTCAGACCTATAAACCACATTTTGCATTACTTTACTTACGTCACTATAGGACACTAACTAGAATTTTATTAACCCACATTAGCTTGCCAGCTATCAATTCACTTGCTGGTCTACTTTTTGTATTATTATATCAGTCACAGTCAGTGTAAATCAGATCTTCTTTCTTGAGTTTAATTACTGATGATGATGATAGTGAAGGTGGTCAGACTGCTAAAGGCTAATGCTATCTGAAGAGGGATTACACCAGATTGATGAACGTGTCTGTCGGGTTCAAACCTGCTTCACACACACGTCAGCAGATCACACAGTTACTCCACATCCATCGTGTTCCTCGGGGTCACAACAACAGCTACAGCAGCAGTGTTTCACTTCTGTGGGGATTTACACGACATTACCATGAGCTTCTGTTCCTGACAGCACAAACCACTTCCGTCCAACACTCACACTGCAACCTCATAAACTGTCCGGACAGAAACAATCGCTGCGGCCTTGTTCCGTCCGACAACAAATCAATGCGCTGCGGCAAAGGTTTTCAAAAATGCCATTCTTCATTCAGTGCCACAAAACAAGAGGTATCACATAGCATCGGCTTACAGAAGAAATGAAATACATTTTTAAAAATCACGTTTTCCTTTTTTGTTTGTAGTTTGTTCCAAAGGGGTTATGTGTAATTTATATATGTCATGTTATCTATATCATGTTTTCCAAATACAATGGCTATCATCCTAAAGAACACCACATACACCAATGTTAAGCGCAACGCGAACACAAGCAAACATACAAGCTGTTCAAAACCTTTGACAACACCATCGTAAATAGCTACATTTCTTGGATTCTGTCATTTATAGCGGAGATGTTTGCGGAAACTCTCGCGTTATTCACAACAAAGCACGTAAATCACGCGACATATTTGTTCTCGCGGGGGCTGATCCTATAGATGGGAGAAGTGACAACTTTCCATCTTTAATGCGCTTATTTCACTCCTCTGACTGCTTCCCCCATGCGGAGCGTCTCAAATAAGCTACAGACTACAGGCGACAGTCGCGACTGGTGGGAGTTATAACTGAGCTCCTTCCAGAGCCACATCTCAGAAATGACTTTGTCTTTAAAATGCGATTACAGGCGGGGGGGACAGTGGGGTGGTGAGGACTTTGCCCATGACCACCACTGGCTCCGCCCCTGGAAGATGCAAAGAGTTTATTCAAATTGAGAAATATTTGCCTACTTTTATTTTAATCATGAATAATGCATCAAGGAGAAAAATCACACCCAGATGTCTTTAAAATGATTAATCCTACAAAAATGACAACGAAACTGCATTGATTGCATTACAATGTGTGCAGCTGCAGCGTTAGAAGCAGCGCTTTTCATCTGAGCTCAAGTCTGGCACACAGAGAGAGAGAAGAAAAGTGCAGACGGACTCTCAGTGAATCTGTCAAGCACCCAAATGGCCAAATAACCCAAAGGAAATAAATGGTGAAGTTTGATACTTCTTTGTTAAGGGCAAATATTTGGACGGCGACGTCGCAAAGATGGTCGTTTATGGTAGTCTGCGAAAAGCTGAATATTTGGCGGGGCTTTTTCTGCTGGCTTTGGCGGGGTTTGGGGTCTTCATACATGAAGCCACGGCTTTCCCTGCCTGGAGATTTGAGGTATGTCATTAGTTTCTCATCAGGAAACGTCTTTCTTGCATAACTACAGAGAAACGCGAGAGAAATGCGTCGAAGCAACTCAGCGTCGCCATGCACGAGGTGACATCAATTGATAGCTGTAAAAAAGAAAAGTGGAGAAAAGTGTCGCTGTTCTGTCGAAGTCTGTTTCCCCTTAACACGGCGCTATACATCCCAACAAACAGCAGACACAAGAAAACAACTGTGTAAAACAGTACAGAATTAAGAAAAAATAAAGATACAAAACACCATGAAACTATAAAAACGAAACACTGTTAATAAAATAAATAACCATAAAAAATAGAGTTATGGGGTCAAGCCCGAAAAAGGCAGAAAGGGAAATATATGTTGACATATCTAATAAAGAAAAACATAGGTAAAAGCACTTAAAACACAATCAGATTGCTTATAACTTTGACCAGAAGGTGACGCTGTCACCAAATTTCTATGAAGTGAACAAGATGTGCTAGTAATGACAGATACAAAGTCCTATTGACATGTAAATAACTTTAAACTTTAAATAAGTTTTTGTTACAAGTGTTTCTACATGCTATATAACACATTTTATACAGATCAGAGTTTTTAAATTAAAAAGTAGGTTTGAATAAAATTCAATATGGCGGAAGGAAATTTGGCAGTAGAAAGTTAAATGACAATGCGTTGAAGCATTTTCACAAATTTTGTTTTATCTTTTGACCACTAGGTGATCTTAAACTTTACAGGTCTTATCAAAACATGGCCTTGATAAACCATACAGAGTTTCGTATTGATACTTTCATGCATTCATAAAATACATTTTATGACAAAAGTAAAAATGGCAGATGCCCTGGCTGAACAGAGAAAATTGGATGTCATTAGACTCTGCATGCTTCGAGGGGACAACTCTCATGATTTTATGACAAAACATTCAAAAGTTTTACGCAAAAATAGATATTTTTCTTGTTCCGGCACCAGTTGGTGGTGCTGTGACAAAACTGTGCAAGTTCATGGCTGTGATGATATATACTAAGTTTGATGTCTATACACCAAATCATGTCGAAAAAACAGCCTCGTGTCCATTTCTGTGTGATCTTTGTCAAATTCGTTCATGCATTATTTAAGAATGGTTAGGTCAATTAAAAAGCTTTTGATAACTTTTTGTCATGGGTGTCTCTAGATGCTAGAGTGCTTGTAGGACTTACAAGTCAAAAGTTATGACCATAAACATAAGTAAAATGTTAAACTGTTGGTTTGGGGTATAGATTCCAAATTGGCGTTGGTAACATTTTTATTTTTTTTTAAACATTTTATACTGTCCTCTATCTGTATGCCAAATTTCATAACTTTGTTATGTACAATCTATGGGCTGCCATGGATAGATAGATAGTCAGCCTAACTATTTCCCTGCATTTATCAAATGTGAAACCCTCAGTGCTGACAGAGACGGTTACATGCAAACAGTGCATGTAACAATACCAGGGAAAGATGCAATGATTCACCCTGTTTGTTGATTTACTCAGACTTAACACAGTTAATTGATGAACTTGAAATAGATGAAATGCAGGAGAAAAAAACTGAAGACAAGCCAACTTACAAGTGTGATGTTAATCGAACTGTGTTATTTATAATGGATACAATCAAAAGTTAGCAGTATCTGATAAATTCAATCTGACAATTGATATAGAAGCAAATCACATTTAGCAATTTAAGTACATTACATTTAACACTCGCAGCAAGGCAGGAGAAGATTATACATTGCCTCATAATGCCTCATATACACTTTTGCATGCTCACCAAAAAATTTGTAGATGCAGTATATGAAACTGGTAAGAGGTATCGACACAAATGTAATAAATTCATGTCAGATCGTTTGACCTGATTTTTGAACTGTTGGTGGCACTGGAGGGTTTGAGTTTGAGACTCCAATTTTGCCATGGTAACATTTTAGACTGTCCTCTATCTGTGTGGCAAATTTCACAACTTTTTACCATACGGTTCTATAGGCTGCCATAGATGCAAGCAGATTAAAAATAATAAATATGGCTGCAAGCAGCAATTACGGGGTCAAGCCCATCAATGGCACTAAACGAAGCATCTGTGGACATCTATGAGAGTTAACTAAGATAACATAGGAGTTAAAGCAGTTAAAGATAACATAGGTAAAATACATTACAACACAATAAAGCGATTTATAACTTTTAGTCAATACATTTTTATAGGGTAGGACGGATGTTGTAACAATGATACCTACAAAGTTTCAAGTCAATGCACAAAAGTTTAGCATAGATATCGCTTGAAGACCATGGTATGTGCATGCCGTCATAGTCATTGACATGGTATAAGAGAACGATTCAAGCAATTGCCACAAATTTAATAATAAAATAACTTTTTGTTGTGAGTCTCTAGATACTACAAACCAAGTTTTGTGCAAATCGGACAAAGCTGTAGGAGGAGTTTGAGTAAGTAGGTTTTCAATATAATTTAAATTGGCTAACTGGAAGTGGCATTGACTAGGACAGATTTGGAATCATTGTACTCTGCATGAGCCAAAGAATCTAAAGAAAAACGTTGCAGAACAATATGTTTTTGCAATCATATGTTATAAGCATATTGTAAATGTTCTATCCTTTGGCCACTAGGTCACTTGGCCACTAAACTTTGTAGGTCACCTCAGAATATAGCAATGATGATCCATGTGAAGTTTCAAAACGATATGTAATTGGGATTGTTAAATAATGCTTTTTACGACAAAATTGAAAATGGGCGACACCCAAAATGACCAATCATAAAACATTAGATATGGTTAGACTTGGCATACCTCAAGGATTCTAAAGATACTCCTCTCATAATTATAGACCAAAGTATTAAAAAAAAGAGTTCTAAGCAAAAGTAGCAATTTTTCATATCACTGAACCAATAGGTGACAAAATTGACGAAACGCTGCATGTACCCTCAGCTCATGTCTGTGATGACACATACCAAGTTTTGTGTGAATCCATCAAAGCGATACCAAGATACAGCCTTATATCCATTGTTGTGTGCTTGCTGTAAAATTCAGACTGTACAAGAATGTAACAAAATGTACATTTTATGATGGAAAATGACAGTGACATAATAAAATGATTATGATGGAAAATGAAATAACAGGGTGCATTTGAATTTAGATTTTTGTTTCTAGCACTTACGGTTCAGAAGTTATGAGCATAAACGTGAGTGAAACTTTGAACTGTTGGTGGTGCTACAGAGTTTGAGGTAGACTCCAAATAGGTACATTTTCTGAAGAAAACACGAGTGGTGCTTCCCATGGCAAAACTCAGGCCAGAATGTTTTATGATGCTAACGTTTTAAAATGGTGGTAACATGGTTAGACATGATTTTCTTACATGTTTTAGCATGATTCTATTATGATTTTGCATGATCTTAGCATGTTTTATCATGATGCTAACATGTTTTTTGAAATGACTTAGCATGATGCTTACATGATTTACTATGATGTTAGCATGATTTAACATGAAGCTAACAAGATTTAGCATGATGCTAACAAGATTTAGCATGATGCTAACATGATTGAGCATGATTGATATATTAAAATATGGCTTATACATGATGTTATGCAGTTGCTAAGTTGCTTTAAATGGTTGGATGTGGCTAGGAAGTTGCCAGGGCAATACCTAAAGCCCACTGACAGTCTGACAGATAAGTAAACCTGTTCACATCTCTACAACGCTGTAATGCTAAGATATTCATTTCTTTACATGGTTGCTAGGGTACATTAAGTGGTTGCTAGGGTGTAGCTGGACAGTTCAGAGGGTAAAACTAGGAGACAGATGTGTATCTGAATCAAAAGATCCTTGTAAGCGCCACTAATTACTGTAACTGAATGATTGTTAAATGTTTTAAACAAAAGATTTAGGGTTTAAAACATTGTCATGCAATTTAGCAGTGATTTCAAAGATTATTGTTTTATTTTGTAACATATCCAAGATACACACAATACTCAAACATGAGTAAATGTGCAGTTGAATACATGTATGGATCTCCAGAGATGCAGATTATAAATGTGACGGGTGTAAAGTGTCTAATTTGTCTAATTTCAGTAGGTTTAATGTGGCGATCTGATTTTTGGATCAGTATCATTAGGGACTACATTTTTGTTAAAGTTAATTTAGATCAGCTAAGGGGCGTTGTTAGACATGACACAGTGCAAAATTAGCTGTTCTAAATTCACTCTACTCCACAATTTTACGTTGTTATTTTTTACTGTTATTTCATATACATGGCAGGGTTTTGTAAAATAAACACATAGCAATAAAAATGTAATGATGTCCTATTGATAAAAAATACAATTCTTCTGTCCACAATGGCCCCAAACTGATCTCACATATTTTTTTTCTGCATTCTGACCTGTTATCAGAAAGTTCTGCTTTAACATGATAAAACCTTTGGGTACTCTTGTTACCTTTTGCTTTGCAGTTATATTTTGTGGCATTGCAAAAACATGCAAATGATTCCACTTACACTCTTTTTGTGGCACAGAGGACCTCCAAACCAGCAGGGTTACATAATTTACAGTCAGTAATGGCAACTCATGACCTACATTAAATCTATTCATGATCCAGTTTGAAAAAGCTGACGGAGGCCATGGAAGGATATGTAGGAGTAGCTGAACCCGTTGTGCTACATTTGGTCAAAACAAATGAAGATGGAGGCTGATAGTTTGTCTTGCGTGTGGAAGGCTCTTGAGTTCTCTCTGACTGATCACTTTCACATGAAGAGGCAAGAATGGTGCAGAGCTAAAATTCTGTTCAGAGAAGGATTAAATGATGCTGTTCAGGTTTAGCTGAACTAAATTTAGTTTAGGATCTGTCTTGCATGTTACATTATTGTTCTATTACAACAAATAACACAATTATTTAAAAAGTGATTTTTACCCAAAAATGTGCACACCAAGAATTAAGGTCACAGGTTGACTATACCCAGGGAAGACAGACAATTCTGTATCAAAAAAGATATGTTGTTTTAACATTTTCAAATGAAATCTCTCAATTGCTGGACAAGCTTAAAACAGTAAAAGTAACTGCTAGTTACCAACAATCAGGTACACAAACATTTAGAACAGAGGATGTTATCTAAACAATATAAACAAAGCATTTAACATTTACATTTGACATTACTATTTAAATAACAAAAATATAACAAATAACGAAAAATAAATAAAAGAAAAAAGAAAATAAATCTAAGACAGGTCTGTATTTCCTGCTAAATATAAACACACAGTTCACTAAAACTGGAGGTCCTCTTGTAAACATGCACCTCCAACCTGCACACATGCACAGACATCCACCCAAATAAGAACAGATGGTGCTAATCCATAATATATGAGCGAAGCACCATTAGCAAATCATACTCAGTGTTGCTGCACTCAAACTGGGTTTAAACAGAGGAAAAGCAATAAATGACCCACACAGCATAAATCCTGGCTTCACTTAACTGTGCTGGCCAAAGTCAAACACTGAAGGATACATCAGGAAATGAGCAGTTTTGCAATCATACAGGCTTCAGCTGGACTAGAGATGTTTTCCAATGGATGCAGCTATGCTAGATTATCTCTCTTCCAATGTGTGCTTGGGCATAAAGTACCACCTTTGGTCTGGAAAACTCATTGAAGTACCAAGTTTAGAAATGCTTGTTAATGCGTGTGATAGAAGGGCAGTCTGTTCTGAGACTGTATCAGCTCAGGAATGTCCCCTCTGTCCTTTGGGACCAAAATAGTCTCTAGTAGTAATAACTCTCTTCACATTACTGATGCTTTTCTCCAGTCTACCAGCTCTATAACTTTGAAATGACCCAAAAACTGGAACTCCATCAATATTTAACAGTTGTCCAGCAAACTATGATGAAATGTTTGTCAAAATATGTTACAGCATGTAGAAATCCATATTAGGCCTTGCAGTCATTCACTCAGAATGTATGTTTTGTGCAAAGCTAGTCCAGGTTCGTGCAAACACTGTACTTTTCTAAACCCAAAATACTTTGGCTCTGTTGTGTGTGTCTGTGAATGTGTCTATTTGAGACTGTAGTTCAGGGTCAGATTACCAGTGAGGGGAAACTTTTGGAAAGCTTCAACAAACTCAGAGAGCACTCTGCATTAACTTCTGGGGTCAAATTCAGTTCAAATGCCTTCTGGTATTTGAATGTAAACAACTGGCTAGTTTAAGACACTTTTCTTTTGGTAGACCCTCCTAACACCTTGTGTTAAAAGTGTCTCAGATGATCTGATCACAGGTAGTCAGTGCTAAAAGCAGGTTTAAATGGGGTCCAAAAACAACAGTTGGAAAATGAAAGTCCACCTCTCTGTTCCAGACTGAGAAAGTGGCTGTTAACAGTGTGTGGTGACCCATCAGTGTCCTGTCAAATTGATGTCAGTCAGAAAGTGTATTTGTATTTACATGCTGTGAAATTGTTGCTTTGTTATTTGCTGTGATAGTTGTGTGAATGTGGGACTCTGAATTACTTTGCAGTAAGTTGAACTTGCTTCGTCAATGGCCATGTCACAGCTCACCAGAGTTGTGTTAAATATGGACATATTGTGTTTAAAGACAAGTTGTGTTTAAAGTATAAATATATGTGCACAACTGTGGCAGATGCAGTATATAGTGGTTATCATGCAGTCTGATTAAATGTTGTTGTATCATGAGTGAGGGGTTATCGTGCAGTCTGATTAAATGTTGTTGTATCATGAGTGAGGGGTTATCGTGCAGTCTGATTAAATGTTGTTGTATCATGAGTGAGGGGTTATCATGCAGTCTGATTAAATGTTGTTGTATCATGAGTGAGGGGTTATCGTGCAGTCTGATTAAATGTTGTTGTATCATGAGTGAGGGGTTATCGTGCAGTCTGATTAAATGTTGTTGTATCATGAGTGAGGGGTTATCATGCAGTCTGGTTAAATGTTGTTGTATTATGAGTGAGGGGTTATCGCAAACACAAGTGATTGTTTTTTCTCAGCTTGTTTAAAGTGCAGAGAACTTTAAAACGATCAGCAGCTTTCCGTTGCGGTCTACGCTCAGAAATGAGCAAGAACACGCTTGTTTACACGCAGATTCCTCCACACGCACATGAAGGAAATCACTGGTTTACTTGAGCTGACTATGACATCACAGACTGAAAGAAAAAGATACATTTCCAGCCCTGGAAACACATTTAAAACACACACAGCTGTTATTTGGTGTTAAAATTATACTTATTACTATTTAATGAAATATCAAGGAAGAAAACTTAAATAAAATTATTTCTCAGTCTCATTATTAGAATATTAGAAAATCTATATGCAGTACTAAAAAACAGAAAAAAGGGAAAAAAGCTTATATTTTCACATTGCAGTCTGGGCGCAATACAAAATAGAAGTCTGGCTTCTTTATTAGTCTGACTTCTTACCAACTTCAAATTAACTTTCCTCTGAGAGTATTATTAAGTCATTTTAAAACAGGCCTGGTGAAACTGTGACTGTGCTTACTTCACTGCTAACTAATCAATACAAGATGTGTTCCTGACTTGAAAAGCCATTTATTACAGCAAATACGGCTATAATGCACCTCACAAGCAGAGTTATTACGCTATCAGGAGCAAACGTCTGGATGGAAAATCCTCATCACTGATTACTCACTCAACTAATATGAGATGTTTTTTGTCCAAGGAAGAAGCTCTCATGTCTGGTGTTTTAATCATTGGTATTCGTAAAGAAGCCCGATCGCATGTGCTTCACCTCTCCAGAAACAAGCGCTACACGCTTACTCCAGAGAAACTTAGTTGGGACAAATTCAAGCTCACCTACAAGTAAGAGTCTTCTTTTATTTTTGTGCATTTTTACAATGTCACAATCCACAGCTTAAAACCTTCTAAGGACTGCACAACATCTCCTTCCCAATGTTGCCTTTTCCAGGAAGTTCTGCCATAACAAAACAGTTATACAGTTTACATGGTGTATATCAAAAGCAATATTACTACTGAATTTCTCGCTTGTTTTGATCAGTTGTTTTTTGGTTCTTTGCATTAAATGTTCAGAAAATACATTTTCCAATGTTTACGTAACATGAACAACAGTTTGATAATGTTTATAACTGTTGGATTTGTGCAGACTCTTGTCATTTCCAAGGAATCTTTTGAATGCCAGTGACACCAGGAGAGGCATAGCCAAAGCCTTCTCCATGTGGAGTGACGTCTCACCCTTCAGTTTCCGTGAAGTCCCCTCTGATCAGGAGGCAGACATCAAAATCGGTAAATGAAATCACACCATGACACTGCGTCTACAGCTCACTGCATTTCAGCTTCAGATTTAATAGGACAGGAAATTTAGAGTTTAACTTGAAGTGACAAAGGAAGTGACCGACTCTGAATAGACTCAAAACAACTCGATGTTTATCAGGCTACTGAATATTTTTACAGAAAATCTCTTCCATCTAAGATCTCTGATTGATTAAGAATGAAAGCAGGGTGACATTAAACAACTGTCCTTTCTTTCTCAAGTAATAGTGAGTGTGTTGTGTAGTAATGGTGATTGTGTTGTGTAGTAATAGTGAGTGTGTTGTGTAGTAATGGTGATTGTGTTGTGTAGTAATAGTGAGTGTGTTGTGTAGTAATGGTGAGTGTGTTGTGTAGTAATAGTGAGTGTGTTGTGTAGTAATAGTGATTGTGTTGTGTAGTAATAGTGATTGTGTTGTGTAGTAATAGTGATTGTGTACCATTGGTGTTTCTTCTGCTGGACACCCTGTACAAGCGTGTGATCATAAAGAGATTATTAGCTGTGAAAGTAAGGTGTCATTCTAATCACATCGATGTGAGATCGCGGCTCTGTTGGTGTCATTGCAGGACATCTTGTTTTTCTTTTTGCTGAACATTTTCAGTTGTTTATGACTATGGAAATCTAAAATTAATATTTCTTCTGGCACACAAGAGGTATAAGGTTTGTCTTAGGAGTGATGTTTTTGTGAAAGAGCAGAAAATCATATTTACTTTCTTAATAGAGAGATTTTTACTGGAAATGTATAAACCTTTCAGGACAGATCAACCATTAGCCATGCTAGCACTACCATGCAGAAAAAAAGAAGGTTTGTTGGGTTCATGGCTTCAGGTTCTTGATTGAAGATGTTTAAATTCCCATGAAGAAAATGAATGGGAACCAAAAGAGAAAGGTTTTGTTCTATTGGACATTATTACAAAACTGGAAGATCTATAGCAAATTCACTGTCATTCCAGATGGTCATCATAGAATTGACTAAAGAGATTTAGAACAAATGTTACAGAACATTGTATGCTGAGTAAGTGTTTAGCAGAAGCATGTTTATGGTAGGTGCATTATGTTGATACTGTTGAGATTTTTGGCAGGTTTCTACTCTGTAAACCACACAGACTGTCTCCAGTCCTACCTGCATCACTGCTTTGACGGGATCACTGGTGAACTGGCCCACGCCTTCTTTCCCCAGACGGGAGAAATCCACTTTGATGATGATGAGTACTGGATTCTTGGAAACATGCGCTTCAGCTGGAATAAAGGCATGTGTTGTTTACTTTTCTCATTTACCAGAGGACTTTAGCACTGTGGTATCTCTTAAATTTTCTTTACTGACATCTTAGAAAAAAAGACAGCAGAAATGTACTTCTCAAAAGTAGGGTAGAAAACAAGACTGTCACAGAACTTGAGGTGAGACAGGAGATGTATTTACTAAAAGGAAACTGATCTATAAACAAAACCAGGCAAGAGGGGCAACCAGAAAATAAAACAATGAGACACAAGAATATCCTGAGTAAGTGAAGGTCTGGAGTCTGAGCAGATAAACATACAGAGACAACAGTAAACTATGAGTGAATATGAGTGCTGATGATGTCCAAGCAGAGTAAGAAGAGTGACAAAGAGATCAGAGGGCAATCATGACAGTACCATGCTAACCCACTTGGTGGTAGACTCATAAAATGAAGCCACTTTACAATAAACATTATAAGCTATAAGCAAACACGAAAAACCCAAACATTACTCTTACTGGATGATAAAGTTTCACAGATTGAACAGCTTGGGAGACGGTAGGCTCTCCATACCTCTTCTCTTACTAACACCGTTTATACCTAACTGCCTATAACTTTCCGCTTCATGCTGAGAACAAAGAACTACATGTTTCCAGGAGACCCCAATTTTAACATTCAAAATCTTTACCAACCCCCCCATTCATTTAGTTAGTTATGAAAGATTTTTTTAATAAATGCAACAACAGCAGAATAAAACCAATTAGCTTCAACATGCAGTGATTCATAAGCATAAGACCTAAAAGCATATTTCTTTTTAAAACAACAGGTTCCATTTTTTTCTAAAATTGATGAACAGGAACAGGAACAAATTAAAATCTATCAATATGGATATTAAATAAAGTATTAATGTATTATTAAATGTATTGTTACCCTAAAATAACTAAAAATATCCATCAATTAATTTAAAAACGTTAATATAACCAAATCAATCAAAATTATGCAAAAGTCTATTTATTCATGCCATTTCTTGTATTCCTACATGAATGAAGCCCTTGTTTTACTGTAAAATGTTAAATAATGTGAGCTCTTTGTTTTGATGGTTAACAGAAAGCAATCTCTAACAGATTGGTGTGAATACTTATCAGCTGGAGCCATTTGTACCTGTGTTAGGTAATGAATCTACTCGCAAAAGAATTTGACTTATCATCCAAGAGCTCATTCCTGCTTCTAAATGGATCCATTATCCATGTGCATTTGATGAGCACCTGCATGTGACGAGTGAACTGGTTGCTCAAGGATTCAGGTCCTCCAGTCAATCACTCTGAGAAGTGATGGAAAGTGTTGTAGTTCACGTTTAATCAGTTTATTCTTTCTGAATTCTACTTTGTGCATAAATGCCTCAGTGATTTTGTTGCATTCCAGGAAATGTGCATCCGCGCTCAGCGTGCACTTGTTTTGTTTTTTTGTTGTGTGAAAATATGAGCCAGGTATGTTCTCATAAATTTCTTTAAACATTTTGTCAAGAAGTTTCTGGTTGTTCAGTATCAACAGCTTGTCTACAGACATGTATTGAAGCTCTTTTCCATCATTAAAGCAGCTCCATCTGTGCAGCATGTGACTCAGTTATTATAGGGAATGATTTGATTGGTGGAAAATGTCTTCATGTTGTTGTGAATAAATTAGTAGACAAAACAATGCCTTGCTTTATTTCACCATCTTCAGTGCACTGTACATATGCAGTGAGTACCGCTTCATCTGCCACAGTTTCATCAGTTTGAATAGAAAACGGGTGTATCTTTAATTTAACCAACATGTTATCAACAGCATTTGCCATTCTGTCGATTCTCTTTTTAAAGGTACAGTTTTAAGTCTAGAAGCCACCTGCATCCCACACATTATTTCTGCTATTTGTACTCATTTGAGTGATGTGCAGCTGTTTTGACTGGGCAGTTAGATGAATGCATCAGAAGAATGCAGCTGTTGCCTCTCTGTTTTTATTTGCAGCTCTAGTCAATGCATTTCTCATATTCTGAGGCCTATTTTATAAAGCAAGTTTTTTTACTTCAGAAGAATTCTTTGGGTTTTCCAGCCGTCTGTGGTTGTTTGGTGCTCTGATGCCAAATTGGAAATAATTATCCAAATAAATCCTTGTTTTCTTTTTAGTGCATTTTTGCTTCTCTCTGTCGCTTTGCCATATGTGCTTTGTTCCATCTTTTTGTGTTTGGGTGTTTTTTAGGGCTGCGTCTGTCCATATTCCCACTCTTGTGAAACACGTAACATTCTCAAAGGAAATACATTTTTATATATTAAGCATTTAATGATTCAAAATGGAATTATTTATCATTCTGTGTAAAAAAACTCTGTACCTTGTAATCTTTACCTTGTAGTTTGTAAATAGACTGAGCAGGTGAGACCGTTCAGTTTATTATATGGAATTTGTTGACATGAATAAGTTACTGTTTGTTGTTGTGTGTGTTTTGTTTAGGGGTGTGGCTGACGGATCTAGTTCATGTAGCGGCTCATGAGATTGGTCATGTACTGGGTTTGATGCATTCCCAGAATCCCAAGGCTCTAATGCACCTCAATGCCACACTGACGGGCCGCAGACTCATCACTCAGGATGAGGTCTGGGGCTTACACAGACTCTATGGTATGTCAATAGTGTACTTGAAATTTAAAGATCTGTAAATCATGTTTTAGAACTGTAGATGTTAGGCCCGTTGAGGTCTGTATACAGTACTATGGCTTCTGTGTAGCACAGATAGTGTTTAAGAGTGTTTAAGTTAAAAAAAAACAAAAAAACAAATATATCATTAAAATATGATGTATACATTTAATATAAAATAATATTCAATATTCATAATATTCAAAGGCGATATCATATCTTGGACTAAAAATATGCTTTTATAAAATGTTGTCATTTTATTGTATTGAAGTATTTAAATATTGTATTTGAGTGGCTAAGTTAGGTTTCAAACATTCTTCACGAAAGAAAAAAGTGATAGACATTAGATGAGTAAATGATAAAAGAATTTAGAATGATACCTTTTGGGTGAACTATTTCTTTATTTGCAAGTTTTGCTATATTCAGCCTTCATGCTTCTTATCTTTTCTTATCTGACACATTCATTCTCCTCATGTCTCTTTCACTCTTTCAGGATGTTTGGATCGATTGTTTATCTGTCCTGCCTGGGCGAGAAAGGGTTATTGTGACAGTAAGAAGAGGCTGATGCAGAAACACTGTCCGCACAGCTGTGACTTCTGCTATGGTAAGAGTTTCTAAAAACACTTTCAAAACTTTGCATATCTACATATTTCGGTTCATATATCATTGAGTAACTGCTTCAGAAATGCTGCCAGTTCTCATATCTTTAATGCAGATCTTTACCCAGACAAGTTTCTCAGGGTTGCCAGGTCTGTGTGACAAAGGCAGACCAATTAAAGCTAGTCCTAAACTTGCAACACTCAGAATATGTCACTGCCACAGCAAATACTGCCACAGAATTTAGAACCCCTAGCTATTGCTTTTTAATTGTATTTAAACTGTACAATGCAGCTATCAGCATTAAAAAATTAAAAATGTTAAGTTGAAAAAACACCATCATTGTTAAAAAATAGTAGTACTTACAAAAAAATCACCTTGAAGCATGTCTTTTAAAATCTTACAGACACTTATCTTACAGAGTTACTTGAGCTGTACGTGTTGTTAAAAATTCTGACTGATTGCTGATGGACGGTGTTCAAAAACACATTAAAATATGACAAAAAGAGAAGATATTTCTCTATTTTTGGTCTGCATGCACATTCATGAGAGTTCATGCAAACAACATTTAACTCGGTTTAGGAAGCATGTTTTAAAACTGATAAATCTAAATGATTACCTCATTAAGAACGTCAAGTGTTGTTGCCGTTCTCTCTGTGAACAGCTGTACAGAAAACAGAAGTCGTAACGGTCTTCCCAGTGTTTCGAGGGATTTGGCTCTTGCACTTTAGTAGTTCGTACTCTCATATTGTGCTGACTCTTGTTTTCATTCAAACTTCCAAACAGAATTCCCATTTCCCACTGTCTCGCCAACTCCAGCCCCCCCACGGACAAAACATAAGTTTGTTGTAGAAGGAAAGAACCTCACCTTTCGCTGTGGTAAGAAGATAGCAGCCAAGAAAGGCAAAATCTAGTGAGTTGCTGCGTTTCCACGAACACCAGTTACTGTAGTTATCTCTAGTTTACACATTCATCTGGATTCTGAAATTGTGTTTTGTGATGCATTCAGTGACAGACTTCAATTAAACATTGGGGTGGCCAGTCATTAATGTGTTCATTAATTTCAGAAACCTTCCAGTGGTAATGATGAACATTAACATTAAAAGCTCAACATGATGTGCATGACTTCTGAATTCTAAAAACTCCTGTAGCAGTCAGTTCTTTCATCAAAATTCTGTTTTTTAAGGTTAAATAAAGACATGATTTAAATCTGTGATGATGAATGCATTTCAGGCTACATGTGAATCTAAGATTTGTGTGGGGGGGGGGGGTTCAATTATTTGTTGCCAACATCCTAACACAGAATGTTTTCTCATATGGCTAGTTGGTACAAAGATGGCGAGCTTCTGGAATTTTCACACCCGGGCTACATTTCCCTGAAGGATGACCACATCACTATTGTTGCAAATGCTATCAACGAGGGCACATACACCTGCATTGTGAGGAAGAAGAACAAGGTGCTGACCACATACTCTTGGAGAGTACGAGTACGTTTCTGAGGGCTGGAGATTCTCTCAGATTGCATCTTATAATCAAACCATTATCACAAAGACAGGCTGGGTGAATCCAGATCCAGTCCGGCCTTGCCTCATCCCGGTGTCATTATTGCAGGAGAATATTTCTTGTCTCAGGATAGCCACTTGTTAAAAAATGTAAGTTGTAGAAATTAGGGTTAATGAAAATTGTCATCATTGGCAACATTCTATTCCAAATGAAAGAAAACCAAACAGGTTTGAAAAAGCATGACAGTGATTTTTTTGTGAACTACCCTTTCACAAAGTTCACCACAGCACAATGGAAGGTCATTTACTTGGGCACATATTAATAGCAATTCAATGAGCAATTCAAATGACAATGACCCATTACTTTTATACCAGGGTTTTTACCTGTGTTGTAAATACAAATCTTATTTCCTAATAAAACAGTTTGTGAAAACAAATTGTTTACTGTGACTTGTTGCACATTAAAGATTTTGATTTAAGACTTAAAATAGTCAACTTTGAAATAAATTGTAGGCTAAAATAAATTGGTTATACCAAAATTGCTACATCATGTTTATCTTTTTCCCAAACATTTTATCCATACCCTCCAGACAGCATATCTGGTTAGCTAAAAGAAACATAGGAAAAGGAGTAGCCAGACTTTTTTTTTTTTTTTTTAAGAGTCTATTGGTGTTTATGTTCAGGCGTTTCAAACTGTAGAAACATTGCTCTGGCTAGCAATATTCTGCACAACATTTATTTGGAACATGGGATAATTGTAGACATGCTAGCAGTTTACAGTGGATGTGTTGGTGGAAAACGAATGATCATGAGGGTGGATGGCATTTTTCTGAAATTCCCTATTATAGCTAGAAAACAAGAGATTAAAGATCTCATATAATAACATGGTTTTCAGATTGTATTCCAATGTTTTGCTCGTTTAATAATGTTTATAGTACAACCAAATGCATTGTTTTGCCCTTGATAGTCTTATTTAAACTTGAGAAAACATGGTTTTTAAAAAGTTTATTACATATATGATGTCATGAAGGGTTTCAACTACACCTCATTACACAATAACAATTAGAGACAGTACAATCCAGAACAGTTTAAAAAATGTCTCAGCTTTGCTACTGGACAAAACCATACAAGAGGAAGAAAATCAATGAAACAAAAGAGCACTCTTATATTTCAGGAGAACATGAGGAATTTGAAAAACTTGGAGGTGCTCAGTGCCAATAAAAAATGGCTCCCCGGAGTCTGTCTGTCTAGAAGTTTAGTGAACAGTTCTCTTAGAATCATTCTCAATTTAGTCTCAGCACCGTCACATTCAGTTGCTCAATCAAGGTGTCTGGTGGCCACTCTAGCTCAGAACTTCAAGCTGAATCCTGGCCCAGCTTTGGAGACGCCCTGGTTAGCAGTGGTCAGATGAAAACCGGTATCCTTAAAATCATCATCACCCTGAAGAGGACAACAGAAAATGTAAAAAGTTAATTGGAATTTTTACTACACTAAATCAACACAAATTAGAATTATTTGAGCTGTTAGCTTATTATCAGTAATCAGCTGGTTGGTCATAAGTCTGTTTTGACTGGGTCACAAACTAATCATATACTTGATCATAGTATGCACACAGTGTAAAACAATGTTAAAATAGCAATTTGGATATTTTGAACATTAACCACTAACCTATGCAGCCAAGTGACATTAAAAAAAGTTGAATCACAATATTATAAAGTTACTATTCTATATCTGTAATCAGTGTAACATCAACTTATGAGTCATGCTCACTAAAGCCAGGAGATTTACAAGTGAACAGGGTTAATTTTGCTTTCATGTGGACTTTAATAGGTTTTTGTACCAGCTGGCTAAAGCCCAGGCCTCCTTCTGGGGGTCGCGGGCTTGTTCCTCTCTTTACTCGCTGCTGCTCACTCTTGGCCGGCCAGGTGGGGAACATGGAGGGGTCAATGGGGAGTGGCGTCTCTCGGAAATACTCATGCTTGAGGGCTTCATCAGCCGTGATCCTCTTGGCAGGACAGTAAGTCAGAAATCTGAAACAGTCAGACAGCAGTTTTGTAAAACAAATGATGATGCCAGTGTGCTTTACTGTAAAAGCTGTTGCGTCACTGTAGGAAATGTACATGAGCATGGAATTGGGGTCAGAGATGGAGTTTGTATAAACGTCTGCTTTAGTGCTGGCCTGAGATCAGACAGAGTCTGAATTCAAGCACCAGACAGCAAATTCAGACAGAACAAGTCTTTAAAACGGGTCACAGAGAATTTCCACTAAGGAAAAAAGGTTCTGGCACAAATACGATACAACAAAGGTCCTTGAAACCCCTAAAAAGAATCAAGTCAGTTTTTCTGTTCCAACAACAGAGACTTTAGTGACCTTTTTTTCAGAAAATGTTAATCAACCCCAGGAGGTAAGACTGGCTGTTTTATCTTCTGCTTTTGCAAACTTTAAACTTGTGATGTATCAATATAGTTAACAGTTAACATGGATTAGTGTGATGGGTTACAGGGCTAAAAGTAACAGGGCTGCAGATTTAGCCTAAACTAGTCGCTCAGCAGAAACTAGCTAGTTTGGTAGCAATTGTCAGTTTGTAGTTATTAACTTTTATGTCCCACAAATTAAAGTATTTGTTCATTATTTAAACTTACAATAATACTGGTATTACTTTTTGAGACAACAATGAAATTGTATTTAAAAAACTAGGCACGTGGTTTACACAGCGTCCAAATTGTTACTTCTTATCACCTAAGGAATGATATTAGATATTTTGTATTAGAGTAAAAATCATAACATTTAAAGAGTACACATTATGCTTTTTTTAGTTTTACCCATTATTTAGCGTGTAATATAGCAGTTTATGCATCTAAATACTTAAAGATAGAAAGCACAAAATCCAGCCTAATATAGTTTTTCGCTCTTATGGAAAACACTTTTCCCAAACTCCCTGAAATACCTCATTTGTGGTCCTGCCAGTATTTCTGTAACATAGTCATGCAACATTTGCATAATGCCCGCCTACTGGCTGTTTTGGCCCAGCCTCAAAGTGGTTTTACAATGTGGAGAGCTGTTTTACCACTGTTGAGGGCAAATCAGTGGTTAAAATGTATATTTACAAACAATTTCTTGGCATTAAAACCACAACCTTTATGTTCTCTGCATTTTTGCAATGGCCAATGATAAAGTGTGGAGGCTAATAATTACAAGCTCTAATGTTGAAGAGTGGGCCAGCTTATCAATCAGATCAAATCAAGTGTTTCAGATCAGGGTCTCTAAATAAAAGAAGCTAAAACAGTGTTTCAGACAGAAGCTGAAAAGAGGTACAGCAATGTACAGCAGGAGAAAAGAATCTTTTGAGAATCTGTATTCCAGCAAAGGGCATTTTTTTAAACTGCCAGATGGTTATAATGGATCCCCAGAAAATTTCTATAAAAGACAAAGCAAAAATTGTAAAAGTCTACTGAACATTATTTCTGTTTCACTTCATCTCTGAATGATTTATACTTGTTTTTTATCTTTCTAGAGTTTCTCACTACATTTTCCTTTATAGCCAATCATGTAGCCAATTTACCATGACAAAATAATCATTCTAAACGAATAACATCTATACCACTATGTTCTTTGTGATGGCAGAATGTTTTGGACTGGTTACGCCTGTATTTAGCACAGAACATCACATCTTAATTCCAGACATAAACAGGTCCAGTATCAATACTTAATAACCCTTGCTCAACAGTTTTATAACCAAATGTTGTAAACTTGTGATTCATCTCAAAGCTAATGGGTTTTAATTGTTTAGTATTTTCTTATGAAGAAATAAAACCTTAAATCTGATAAAGGCTTTGTTGTCCAACTTCTTGCCATTCATCTCTCTAAACAAAAATAGAATGGGTTTGAAACACCAGCATGACCAGCATGCCCTCATTCAGCAGCTGTGGCCCTTTTTACCCGGGTCTTCCTTGAAGGCACATTTCACACTACACAAGCTATTTTCTTCAATGTTAATGATCTTCAGCTGATTTTCTTGATTGCTGGCATGTCTCTGAATAACGTACATTAAGGTTTTAAGTATTTCAAGTAAAAAAGCTTCTTTCTGTAATGCTTTTTAATGCCCCGTGATGCTTTTGGTATGTCACGTGCAATCTCTTACTTGTTCATGAGATCAAAGCCCTGGTCAGACAGCAGCGCTCCGAAGCGCTTGCGGAGGTTGTTGTAGGGGTATTCAGTGAAGGTCATCTTCTTTACTGCAGGCAGCTCACTGTAACCCGGCCAGATCTTCTCGCTGGGAGAGCCCAAGTCCTACAGTCACAAACAAAGAACAGCCCTAAAGCATCTTCTGATCAAGTGTGAATATAATAATCCTGAAGCAATATTAAAGCTGCTTGTTTTGTCCAAACAAGTCAGTGACATTGTTATTTTTTGGACCCCACACTTTCATTCTTTTCACCAAAAAAGCACTAACAGAACTTGTGTTCTGCAGAGGAAAGAAACTCAATGAAAATAGAACTATCCCTTTAATTGTCTAAAAGAGATCTAAACATTTCCAAAATGTACAAATGTTGGGACATACAGTGAATTTAGTTTGAAATAAGGATGCTCATATCAGATTTCTTTTCCAGCCAACAGCGTTTACTGCAAATGTACTGACAAATGTATTGATACACAACGCAGCTGAAGACTTCTAAAATGCAACACAAACATCTTCATTTTAATCTAAACATCTTCAAGATTGTTTACCACATTTTAAAGCATACCTTGAAAATTTTGTTAATTTGATCAATCTCAGATTTGCCAGGGAATAAAGGTTTCTGGGTAAGAAGTTCTCCAAATATACAGCCGACCGACCACATGTCCACAGCTGTTGAGTATTCCTGTAAGAGACTCACAACTTAAATAGTGTCAAAGCTGTAAAAGTTCTAACATCTGATCTGAAGCAAAGAGTCTGAAAATCAGAGAAAAGATTCAGTTCTTCAGTTCTTTTAGGGGGGTATTAAACACTATCCCATGAGGCACCACACACAATCAAATCTGAAACAGCAGTATATAAAACTAAATACTGCCGTTTCAGATTTGCAATATAAATTTAAAAATATAAAACTGTACAGTATCATATAGCATGACTTAACCTCACAGTTAATAGTAATTCTGTGCTACAAGGTTTATACACTATTGTAAAAACCACATTTTTCAATGGAAATATAAACAGGATTTTTACTTCTGATTTCTGCACTCCATAAGCAAACTGAGCAGAGATTAATTAACTGGTGCTTCATTAGGAATATAAATAAAACGGTTATGGACTGCAGTTTTAATGTGCCAGACGAGACCTGGACTCCTGGTTGAGCCTGGTTTCTTCCAAGGCTTTTTCTCCATTTTTATATCCCTGGAGTTTGAATTTGAATAAAAATCATTTGTATTTTTGAGGTGCCCTAAATGTAAGTGAAAACTGCATGAACAGCAGCTTTGTGAGGAAGGCAGCTCTCTAACAGTCATGATTCTGGATGATCCACTGACCTTTGCCCCCAGCAGCAGGTCAGGAGAGCGATACCACAGCGTGACCACCACAGGAGTGTAGGGCTTAAGCGGAGAGCCGTACTCTCTGGCTAAACCAAAATCTCCAATCTACACACAACATTTCACATCCCAATAAATACACCAGGACTTTCCAGAAATAAAGTCACACCTGAACAAAGGTGAAAATTGCATTGTTGAGAAAAAGACAAATGGCACAAGTGTTACCGTGCATAATCACAAACAGACACACCCACTAAAGTTTCAGTACATTAAGCAGTGATTACACCAGAGTCCACTGCTACACACACAC
>JAZGTK010001647.1:0-37553 GCA_036877625.1 Ambastaia sidthimunki | reverse complement strand
TGTGTGTGTTTGTGTGTGTGTGTGTGTGTGTGTGTTTGTGTGTGTGTGTTTGTGTGTGTGTGTCTGTGTGTGTGTGTTTGTGTGTGTGTGTTTGTGTGTGTGTGTTTGTGTGTGCAGAAAGAGACGAGCAGTGCACTGACTCACGCTGGAGCTCATCTGGACCTGTCTGCTTTTTCTTCATGGGAGGTCAGACGTGTTTCACACAGATGTTTGTTGCTGCTGCGTTTAGTTTCAAGTTTTCTTAGTTAAACGGTTGCTGCTAATGCTGTGACATCAGAGCTCAGGGTGATGTGTGACGTGTTGTGTGTTTGTAGGAACTGGCGTCTTTGGGTTTGGACCGGTTGAAGTCTGCTCTGATGGCTTTGGGCCTCAAATGTGGAGGGTGAGTATTAACACTTGCTTACGTTCTACGTAAATTAACTTCAGTTTAAGCTGTTTCACCAGTTTGCAAATCTTTTAACCAGTTTAAAAAGTGACAATGTCTCGGGTAATGTCCACTGCTCTGTGTGTATGTTTGTAGTACACTAGAAGAGAGGGCACAGCGTCTGTTTAGCACCAAGGGTAAATCTCTGGAGTCCCTGGACCCCTCTCTCTTTGCCAAAAACCCCAAAGCCAAAGGACCAAAGAAGTATGTTCATGTCTTGAAATGTGTGGAATAAAATACTGTTCCTCAAGTGTAATGTTTATAGAGCATTTATGAGTTGTAGAGTTTCCACACTGATTCAGTCTTGTGTACTTGTTGAATGTAACTTTGATCTGTTGGCTTGTATCTGCAGAGACTCAGAACGCAACAAAGAAATGGCTTTTCTGGAAGCTCACATCTATGAATATGTGGAGATCCTGGGGGTAAGATGTGTCAGTCTGTCTGGGGTTCAGTGGTGTGGTCTCGTGTGGTGTTCAGTATTGTCCTCTGTAAGAAGTGGTGTTGCTACGGGTGCCATCACTGTTACCACTGTTGATATGTTAACAGAGGAATGTTAGAATGTTCTGGAAACATGCTGCTCTGTGATGTGTGTGTGATGTCATGCTGAGAGCCGGTGCGTGTGTGTGATGTCATGCTGAGAGCCGGTGCGTGTGTGTGATGTCATGCTGAGAGCCGGTGCGTGCGTGTGATGTCATGCTGAGAGCCGGTGCGTGCGTGTGATGTCATGCTGAGAGCCGGTGCGTGCGTGTGATGTCATGCTGAGAGCCGGTGCGTGCGCGTGATGTCATGCTGAGAGCCGGTGCGTGCGCGTGATGTCATGCTGAGAGCCGGTGTGTGTGCTGCAGGAGCAGAGGCAGCTGACTCATGAGAACGTTCAGAGGAAGCAAGCGCGCACTGGTGAGGAGCGTGATGAGGACGATGAGGAGCAGCCGAGTGAGAGTGAGAGCGAAGATGAAGAAAATGAAATCATATACAACCCTAAAAACCTGCCACTCGGCTGGGACGGAAAGGTGCGCTTCCTTCCATTAGAAACCACAGTTTGCCATGGCTGTCTGATACAGAGTCAGTTAGAGTGTGTAAAATATGATGGTCAATGTCAAATTAATGTCAAAAACATGCTTTGTTTTACACTTGGTGAACATAGGAAATAGTTATTTACACCAGTATGCATAGTAATAAACATGTATTAACCAATGTTTACCCACATATATTTACATTAATGAATTATCCCCTATGGATTGACGGAAGTAATTTGAACCCACCAACTCAAACACTTTTATGGCAGTTTAAATGAGAGGCCATTAAAACGGGTTGTACTGTTCTGACAGTAGCAAGAGAAGATTACTAAACTACTCTAATGATAGTCATACTAAATAATGTACAATTATGGTACAATCATGCTAAAACATTTACTTATTCTAGTGAGATTATTAACTTGCCTTTCATCTGCTGTCTTTAGCCCATTCCATACTGGCTGTACAAGTTACACGGGCTGAACATCAATTACAACTGTGAGATCTGTGGAAATTACACATACAGAGGACCCAAAGCTTTCCAGAGACATTTCGCAGTAAGTTTCAGATGATCTGCCTGATGCTGTTTGGAGAAGATGGTGATTGCATTGTTGTCATTTCAGATGTTTAGTTGTGTTGGTTGTTAAGCAGACTCGTAAGACGTTGTGTTTGATGTGTCTTTTATTTCAGGAATGGCGTCATGCTCATGGCATGCGCTGTTTGGGTATTCCTAACACTGCCCACTTTGCCAATGTCACCCAGATTGAAGATGCAGTATCCCGTGAGTTTGCCATTTCATTTGAGAACTATGAGCCTGCCTACATAAATCTTGATGTTTTGATGCAGTGAGAATATAAAGTTTTACAGTAGTGTTCTGCTTAGGGCTGTCACTGTATCATATTTTAACTGCACAGTTATAGCCAAAAGAATTTGGCCATTTTTACTTTTCATTATATAGTGTTTTTATCTTTATGACCAATGAATCACATTAAATATACGAGTGTAGTGAAACGAGTTTGTAACCATTGAGGCTCTTAAGGCAAAATGTTAAATGGGTGCAACAGCACCACCTACTGGGGTGGAGTGTCATCCAGATACTAGTGCCAAATTATCAGATGTGTAGAATTAACATGGTATCAATAATCATGGTTATTAATATCACTATTATTGTCAATATTGCGCCACCGCTAGTTCTGCTCAATGCAATTACAAGTACTGGAGTTAATAGTTCAATATTGCCGTCTCTGATACATTTTTATGGATGTATTTTTATGTATGTATTCAATTTTTCTGTATAAGTGAAATTAGGATTATGGTAACAAGGTTGACCTATAACCTGAAATCAATGCTTTTATATCCCTTCAAATAAATTCAAGATTAAAGAGGTAGAAACATTGGAAAAAAAAGTGTTGTTGATACATTTAGAGATGCATAAGAACAAAACATTAGAAGTTATCATCAGCTATGTATTGTTCAAAACATTTGCATATTAATGAGACACCAAAAAGATGTAGAAGTATCCAGGTAATATGAATGTCTGTGTGTTTTCTCTTGTGTTGTGTAGTCTGGTCGAAGCTGAAGTCACAGAAGGCACTGGAGAGATGGCAGCCAGACACAGAGGTCAAACCCATGACAATCCTCTTTTCTTTATTGGAGGTTAACACTTAAAGGAAGGCTTTTAGCCATAATGATTTTTTTTCTTGTTAATACAATAAATAACTTACAATTAACTTATTTTTTGTTTTCAAATGACCTCTTTAGTTGTTTGAGACTGAAAGATTAGTTCAGTTTAGGCTTAAATCGTAAATGTACAAACAAATATATTTAGTGAATTAAGAGACTATATGAATTGTATTTCTTGCCTTGCAGGAGGAGTATGAAGACTCGAGCGGGAATGTGGTCAACAAGAAGACTTACGAAGACTTGAAGAGACAGGGGCTGCTGTAGAGCTTTATGACACGTACATAAACCTTTAACATTTGCATTATGAATGCTGGAGATTCTCCTGTTCTCTTTTAGAGAAATGTGATGGTTTTGAACTAATGGAATGTTTCTAATTTTCCATTCTCCACATTCCGTCTGGTATCTTAATTACTTTTCATTATTCAATAAATTTGTATACATTGTCAAACATGTTTGTTTTTAAGGAGTTTTTATTAAAAGACTGTAAATTAAAGATGCTGGTCACACTGAGGGAAAAATAACCCTGTTATGATTCATCACACACCTCATCTGAACATTGTGTCAATTAAAAGATGGTTTTGTTTAAATCAACTGTTGCTTGTAAAAAAAGATTTGTTCCCACCAAGTGTCACCAATCTGGAGTATCAGAACATATTCAGCAAACTGCTAAACAGGCCCGTTTCTAAAAACGGCTCATGCGTTATGTAAGTGTAGATATTGACATTTCCTGTTTTATAATGTCTTCATTTTAGCAAAGTCAGATTGGTCTGGCTTTCTATGTTTACATACTGGTGAAAGGATTTAGAATGTAAATACAAATGTTAATGTAATACTGGCAGCAGCAACACAGTACCTGCATTCATAAAAGACACATTCAGTGCTCAGTGTCATTTAATACTTTATTGTTAGTAGTATGAATATCTGACAATCACATTGGATTCTTGTGTTGTGTGCACATGCAGCTTTTATGTAAATTCAGCTGTCAATAGCTGATGTAAGGAGTAATTGTGCTTGTAGAAATACTGCCACTAAACTCTTCAAATATTAATCTTGTACATGTAATTTCATGCTATTTCAACTATTGATGATTCAGTTGAAAAGTTTCTGTGAGGTGACAGTTATCTATTCTTGGTCAGATCACAGCATTTCATTATGAAATAAACCATAAACTCAAGACGGGTTAAATGTATGTGTTAAGTGTTTGTCAGCGTGGGTGAGGGTCAACGTGACTGAATCTGTGGGACATCATTACTGTAGTAATCAACACTCTGGGTACTTTGGCAAAATAAGAGATTAGGGCAAGAGAATTGGCAGGAGACACAGGATTAGAGAAAACTTCAGGACTGATCACCTCTTTCATTGACACTCAGATCACGTCCACACTCCACATGCAGAATATAACTAAAAAAACCTGATACATCACATCACTCCAAAACAGACATTCTGAAGGGGATAAATTTGACTTTTATTTTAAATACATTTTGTACTAACTATTGTGGCAAGAGGTATTTTTCTAAACTAAAACTAATAAAGTCCTGACTGAGAAACACAAGTAGTCTGGACAGATTTGTCAGCATTATACGTATATGAGTCAGCAGCATATATGATAGATGGACATAACAGACATTCTGAAGAACTTCACAGACAAACATTATGAGAAAGAGGCTTTCAGGTATTTTCAAAGATGCTTTATTGCATTCCTTAACTGGATTCATCAATTCACTTTTTATAGGTACATTGTCATGAACTTATTGTGTCCCTGTTTGTAAGAGACAAATTCATTGTTATTTGCAGATGTGGATGAAAACCTCTGGATGTCAGAAGAATGTGAGTTTCCTGAAAAACATCCTGTGTGTGTTTATGTATTTTATTTCTTCATTTTCTTATCTTTTTATTATTCTTGCTATGTTTTGCTATCACTGTTTAATTTTAGGTTGTTGTATTGTTTTACAATCACAATCTTAATGTATGGTTGAACATCTCAAGGTTTTCAATAATGTATGTTTTAGCCTCACTTGGTATAATAACACTAGTTGAATTTGTGCTGGTCAAATGAAATCAAACTGAGCATCAGGAAGGACACAAGCTTTATTTAATAAACTCAATAAGCTTATTTTTCTCTTTTTCTCCTGCTTCGCGTTTTTCTCTACTCTGTGTCTGCTTGCTTGCTGGGAGAGAATTTAAAACGGGTGACAGAAAATGAGAGCTAGTAATAAACTACATCTAATCATTGGTTGCATACATTGCTTAATACTTAATGAGAGCGCTGTTGATCATATTCACATTACAACCACCAGAGGGCAGAAATCAGGTACAGAGGCAGGTGGACTGGACTAGTCAAGAAACTTGTAGAAATCACACATTAAAGGCTGAGGTTTATCTGTATGAATAACTGTCAGTAGTTGTGTTTGTAATATGTGTATTTAATCTGTAATAACAAATAAAATACCATTATCCTGAACATTTGTTATTTAGCAGATACTTTTATTATAAGTGAAAAGAAGAGAAGCACAGCAGGGATTTGTTTTAAATTAAAAATAACATCTAAATAACATGCCTATCATGATTGAATTAAGTTTTAGGTAAATAATGAGGCAGCAAACAGGAAACAGAATTGCAATTTGAATTAAATAGATTTCATTCAACTAAATTACATTTGACATAAATTCAAATAACTGTAGTAAGTGTTCTTTTAATTTAGAAAAGGAAAGTTTGTCAAGAAAGCTTACAAAAGTTTCATAAAGCAAGAAGGTTTCATGGGTCTTGTAGACAGACATATGTTTTCTGATTCAACTAAAATTCACACTCACAAATTCAGAAACTACATTCAGATGCCCAACCCTGAATCATACCGATGCTGTAATACTCTGATTGGTTTAGAGATGTTTGTAACAGTAAGTTTAACAGAAACACAAGTAAGAGCTGTCCAGGGTGCTGAAACTGTTAACCCATGTAAAATCCAGAAGTTAACCTTCCGCCTCTTTATTAACTTAACTCAGACTCATATTTAGCTTGCACACACAATCTGTTTTGACTCTTGATTGTTGAACCGCAGTACTCCACAGTCAATGATACTAAAGACAATTCAGAATTGTTGCTGTTTGTGACTCACTCTTGGACAATATGGGCAGCACCCTGGAATCAGGTCACACTGGTGACTAACATGTTTCATTGTTTTACACATTCTATTGTGTGAAGTATTGACTGTCCATGACCTCCTAAGGTTTGGAAAAAGACTGAACTGACATCTTTCCCATTGGGATATGACCCTGATTCTCAGCAGTGCTTGCATGCACACAAATGTGACCTATAAGACAAATGGACTTTGCAAGTTCACTCTAAAATAATGTGCGTTTAATCTAGCGGCACCAGCTCCTATTGCCCTATATGAGATATGTGAGAGTCCATCCTACACATACTTAAAATCTAGAAAAAGAGCATCCAGGTTTATATTGTATAGGCTTCTGTTTTTCGCAGATAGGTCTGCTGATGTTTTGGACCACTCGTCTCGCATATGGATTTATGGAATATTCTACTGAGTGAATGATGTGTTCGACTTGAAGCGACGCTGCGCGACGGTTTGCAGTACCGCGAGAGCGCATGAAGTTGTCTGCTCGCCACTCGCTCTCGCGGTACTTTGATGTCACGCGTCAACGTCTGTGCAGCGCCACATTATAGGACTTTTAGGAGGGATGCAGCGACGCAGCATCCATAGCATTCAGCCTTCTGTTTAAAAAACACCCAACTTCAAATATCTTATTATGAGCATCGTTAAGTGCATGTAGATCTCTTGCGTAACGGTCTTTTTTATTAGAGTTTATTCTGACTTTGTTTTGCTTTCTTTTTATTGTAAAGTGAAGAAATTACAAAACATTGCACACTACATAACACACTTTGCTGAATTAAACATGAATGTAATAAGCTGTACAGTATGAGTTTAATGGTCATGTAATCGCTGAAACACGTGTTATCGGTGTTGGGATGCTGTTGGTAATGTTTCTGCTTTCTTTAGCTAAAACTTCATGAGTAACAGCAGGTGCTGAGCTCTGAAATGAGTCATGTGCGCTTGGAAAGAGTGTGTTTGGGAAACTGATGAACGGCACCCAAGAATCCCACATGAATATTTAACTGGAAAGTGGATGCGGCTTTAATTGTCTTTGTGCTGGTCAGACCCGCGCGGCATGATGAGAACCTGCGGATCCAACCCGCGCTCACGAGACCAGAACCCGCACTCGCGCACCGCTGCAGCGCTGCACGATATGTGTCCAGTTATTCCAGCTCTGAAGACCTCAGAAGTTCTGCTAAAGTTAGATCTAATAAATATCTGAGCTACGTCATCAGACTGCCGAATCACCACCTGAATCGCGCAGGTGAGAATTTGTATGTCGTTTTCACGAACAGAACATTATAAAATAAATGACGGGTGATATGTCAGACACATAATATTATTGATAGTAATAATAATGTTGTTGTTGTAGATATTAACTACTAATTTTATTAAATTTACAAAGCATATGGCCTAACTTAAAAGCTTCAATGGTTGACAAGTTCAGATCGTGGGGAGTAATTCTCATCTTGTCTAAATTCATGTATGTTGAGGTGTTTGTGCGGCTTCTGTCTGAAACACATCACGTAAATCACATTTAATACGTGCTGACAACAGAGGTCATTTAAATATACATTGACACTGCTCAGGGTCTTACTGCCCTCGTGTGATGACTGAGGTGCGAGTCCCCTACAGACGATCAATAACAAATCGAGTAGTAAACGTGCATGAAGCCCATTTTTTTGTTACCGTTTGTATAATTAAAGTGAAATTTGGACAACTTCCCTACAACTGTAAAGCACTGTCTTCCGGTGTTTAACTTGCGTAGGGTATATTAATGAACTATTAAATCTGCTTTGGGTTGGACAATGTATGGTTTTGAAATATATGTCACGTCACATATATTTTAACAGAAGCATTGCATTGGTGAAACCTCTGCTAAAACATCTTCAGTAAGACTATAGTTATCCCCCCACACACAGATTACACTCATAACCAGAATGAAAATGTAACATCTATAGCATAGTTCTATCCTTAAACTATACACGTTGTTTTATAATATTAAATCAATCAATTCTATTGTTAATTCTAGAATTAATTCTATCAATTCTAATTTATTTAGAAATCTGAATATATTATATATAAAATGTGTATATATTATATACATTAGCCTATTAATTTATGTATGTAATGTAATGTGTGTGTGTGTGTGTATATATATATATATATATATGAATAAAATGTATGTGTAAATTGTTAATGAATACAGATTTAAGAGATGTAAAATGAGATCAGTGAGATCAGATTTAATTGAATGCATAGTATGTGTCGAGTTAATTTGTAGCTATGCTGTTTGCTTTCAAAGGGTTTAAGAGGGGAGGGCACTTCCTATTCCACAATCTTACATGTTCCCAATTGGCCCGTTGGCGAATTTGGACCCTATCACCACAGAAATGTGCAATTCATCAGCTTAGTGAAGTTGAGCATCGGGTAGGCTTGACCTAAAGCTGGGGGAGGCTCTCAGGAACAGAGGGGATGCTAGAGTGATGTGGGATTAAATACTGACCACTGCTGTTGGGGGTCCAACCAATTTTCCTTTTCGTGGTGTAAACCAAAAAGAGGCTGAAGACTTTCTGGCGACACAGACATGGCTGAAGGTGAGATCTTGGGTGATGTTTTAATGGGGTGTGCGTGTTGGGGGTTGTGGTCAGTGAAGAGAGAGAGAGGAAGAAGGGGGTGGGATGGATCACCTTCATTGTCTTTCAGATTTGGGGATCTTTACAAAAGGCTTTTCCCAGAAGCTCTGTGATTTTCACGTTGTTACCGCTAAAATGTCCTCTAAATATTTTACTGGTTCGTTGCTTCTGGGGACGGTAAAGTTGCTTTTTTTGTTTTAGCTGGAGGTTTGAAATGTGTGAGAAAGTCTGTTTTAATTCTCGGGATTAATGTGGACAATGATGGGCGAGATTGGTGAAATGGGCTCAGTTTATGAAGAGTATTACACAGGTGAGCTGTTGCACATCTGCGCTTAAATTATTCACACACAACCAGTTGTGAGACGTGCAAGATTTTTACTTGATAATCTGACAAAGTTAAAGAAGAGATGTTGGCTTTCACATAAAGGATTTCAATGTATCGTTTGATATAAGGCGAATTTAAATATTTAACATCAATAACCCACATAAAGGAAAAAAGTATATTCACATTGCGCGTGGCTTGACCAATATAAATCAGGTAAAATGGCTATTAATAAATACATCTTCAATTTTGTTATGAAACTGTAAATTAAACTGCAAAAGTACGTTTATTAAGATTTTTAAATATCTATAATTTTTAATAAATGATAGGCCGAAATGAACATTGGGGGTATTGTCGTTGTTTGGGTTAGTCTAAATGAAGACTTGAAAGGAAGCTGCTGTTTGAGGGAGAAATAAGCTTTGCGTGCTTTATTACACGAAGCTTCGGACATTTTCTCGTTACTTTTGATGAATCGATTTGCCTTATCACTTTAGATAACTTGATATTTGTTCACGTAATGTTGTCGGTGTGATAGAAAATCTTGCTTGTGTGCTTTTAAATAGGGGACTGTGCAAAACCAGAGAAGGAGGAAGCCGCGAGCTCGGAGGAAAACTTGTTTCACGGCAGCGGAGTTTGCAAATGGTTTAACGTGCGGATGGGCTTCGGCTTTCTGTCCATGACCCGTCGGGAGGGCGTCAGTCTGGACTCGCCCGTGGATGTGTTCGTCCATCAGGTGAGAGCAAAGAATTCCTGCTGTTTTCATGGAGCGCCCCAGTGAAGGCCTTCCTCTTTCTTCGGGATATCTCAGCTTTATTTTTGCATGATTCGTAACGCGAACAAGTGCATACAAATATATATATTTATATAATGGATGTAACAGAACGCATTGCACTTAATTAGGCAAAAAAAAAAAAAAAGCATGAAGACTGTGTTGTAGCAGAACTTACCCAGAACCATTTTCATGTATATGATTCCTGGCTGTGGTGGTTAAAACATTCCTGCAGTTTCATTAGATTTTAGATCATTATGATTATTATATCATTAATGTGATCTTCAAAATACAAGTGAAGAACTATGGAACAAATACTTAAATATATATAAATATATATAGCGAATATTTTGCTATGCCATCATTGGATGTTTTTCATTTTTCTGCTTTTTGCGAATATTTAAATATCTGTCATATGTGGGTTTTTAAAGTGTTGCGTTGGACTAAATGACATGAGATACATTAATTTCAGTTGTGAGATTCGATGGGTTCTGAGCGCTTGACTTTTCTTAAATATTTGTTCTAATTATCAGTGTGATCTGTCTTTAAGCAGATGGCTACAAATGCTTTATGGGGGCTCTGTGCCCTCACAGGAGCTGCTTGACTGCGCTCATTGTTTTAAAGCATCTCGCGGGCAGGCAGCCCCGCACAATGCGATCTCTCTGTCTCTCTGCAAGTAAGATTTCTTCGGTTAACTGCAGAGGGGCTTCCTGTGAGAGTGAGGGTGGTCACTCGCTGGATTTCACTGGACCATATTATGATGTTAAACTGAGAGGGGACGCTCAGAGTGGTGTGGATTATGCAGCTCCTGTACTGATGACTCACTGCATTAATCCTATTCACACTCCATATACCTGCTCCTACTGTGCATCAGTGCATATTGTCTTTTTTCTTTTTTTTAAAAAAAAGCTTGTATTCATAATCTTTTATTCAAATGTAATAACTTAAGAGCCTAAATGCAGAACCGTTTCAAAGATGAGTTGACTTTCCGTTTAGTTGATGACAAAACTTACTTTCTTTTTCAACCCATCTTCTTTAAATACCTGGTTCTATTCTGGCATGTATTGCCCATTTAAAAGTAGTAAGTTGCTTAAGTGCTTAAGTAAGTGCTTTTATTTATGCTAATTGTTTGTGATAATTGAGTGATTTGAATGTAGGTTTATTTTTTATCATTTAAGATTCACATCCCAGGTTCTACAATTAGTGATTGAAATAGAGATATTAAATAGCCTGTCCGGCTTCTCTGTTAACCCACCGTCTTCAATAAATGTAAATCAGTTCACGTTTAGCATGGCTGGTTTAGATTGGTTTTCAAGGAAAGCTTATTGGCCATTTTTGGTTGTATGGGTTTTGATCACAAGGAAACAGCCCAAATCTAGATGTATTGATGATGTTTAAGAGCAGGTGACTGCCGCAGGATCTACCAGGTTAAATGGACAATGGCTGTCATTGGTTTGTGTGTGGGAATAAACAAAAAGAAGGTAAAATGGGGAAATAAGTCATAATTAATGTGAAAAAATAGGAGTTGAAAGACCATTGCCAATAGAGAATGTCAGGAATGGAGACACAGAGATTGGAGAAAGGGAAGCAGGAAAAGAGTATTTGGGGGGAGGGGGTTGTTAGCTAAACTCATTCATAAAAAAGTTCTGTAGTAAAAGAAGAGGGTGAGGGTGAGGGTAGAATGTTAACGGATGGAGCCAGGAAAGGTTTCAGGAAGCCTTGGTGGGGGTTGGGAATGGTAAGGTCTGATTCCTTTCCCAGCAACCCCCCTCCCCACCCCCTTCTGTGAGATGGGTGTCAGGGTTAAGCTCAACATCTTGTGAGATCCCCAGCATGGATCTCTGTAGGCCCCCCACCCTGTACAAAGACTTTATAGCTCTGTCCAGCTAGTACTGGATTTATTATGCACAGACAATAATCTGAAATTTTTCCATTTATTTACTTGCTCTGCCTTCGAAATGTCATTACTTTGGACTATTGTCACCAAGCTCTCGTAATTTTCAACATCTCCCTTTAAATGACTTACACATACAGAAACCACTTTCATTTCACTCCCCTATTGTTGCGAATAGTAGATAATTGCTGGAAAGTCTCCACTTTTTGTGACTGCTGCACTACTGTCACATTCTTGAAAATATATATCAGTTATGTTGCTACCTTGTTTCTTTCCCCAACACTGCCAGCTAGCATACAGCTAACAGCACAGTGGCACGTCTAAAGTTCAGTTATTTGAGCCAAACTTGCACATTCTCTTTGAGCATGTGTGGAATTTATTACAGATCATTAGCAGTTTAATGTGTAAAGGACTGAGGAAAACATTCTCCCACAGCATGTCCTAGCAAGAAGAAAAGCAATCTTACAAGGACCAGTGCCACCTAATGTCCATCTGAACAGCATGGCTGAAGTCAACATGGTGCCATCACAGCTAGCTTTGTTTCCAACTGCCAGTTCATACTACAAGCAGAAAGTTGGTTTTAAAAGTAGATCCTTTCTTAAGCCCCATTTCCATGTGGCTGTAGAGCAACTATCTTAGGAATGCAAGCTTCCCCCCACCAAACACTCAGCACCGATGGCCAGAGTGAGATTTAGCAAGATCATCAGCCCACCTCATTCATGTCAATGGGCACACTTTATTGGGCAGAGATGATGCAGTTCTTACAGAAACTCAGACCTCGGGGATCATGTTGAGGCATCATAATGTGACTCGTGCAAAGAGCATCTTCATCATTTGTCTGTTGCTTAGCTGAGTTCAAATGAAGCATTATTAATCTTGTATACTCCTCTTTTCAAGTGTACTAGAGACAAAGTAATATTTTAAAATTAAATGCAGATCACAAACCCATTCATAATGCTCAAGAACCGATGAGGCATTTGCATTGATTTTATGCACTTAGATCTCAAGTATGAATGTGTCCTAGTAAATGGTGGTTATGATAAAACAATCTTTAGCTTTACTTTCAACCAAAATCTTTTAGTTAAGTATGATTTATCTTGTCACTTCCTGCAGGGTAATAAAAATCCATGATTTCTATGAAGTACCCAGTGTTACATTTTTTATTTGCTTACAATTGACAGTCTTCTTATGTTGCCAAATTACACATAAGGAACATAAGGAACAGGAACAGCCTTCCTGTAGCTCAACTGGTAGAGCATTGCGTCAGCAGGGCAAAGGCTGTGGGTTCAATCCCAGAGAATACAAGTACTGATAAAAAAATGTATACATTGAATTCACTGTAAGTGGCTTTGGATAAAAGCAAATGAATACATGTAAGTTAATTTAAATGAATGTAATGAGTAAAGCAGTATATGCTGTGTCTCTACAGAGCAAGCTTCATATGGAGGGCTTTCGCAGTCTGAAGGAAGGGGAGGTGGTGGAGTTCACTTTCAAGAGGTCCTCCAAGGGTTTGGAGTCTCTGCGGGTAACAGGACCGGGCGGGGCACCATGCACAGGCAGTGAGAAGAAACCCAAAGTTGCCCAAAAGCGGCATTCAAAGGGAGACCGGTGAGTGTTGCTCCATATTAGAACATCCATTCTGTGTGTTCATGCTCTGTGTGATAAACACTTCATGATGTTACACAGCCGTTCTCAAACAACACTGATGCCTAGACAGTTTAACAAAGATGATGAAAAGATCAAATCAGCTTCCAATGCTTGAGTTAAAAACAAAAGACTAAAGACACAAGAAAATATGTCTGAAGAAGATTTATATCTGATATATAAATTAGAAGATACATATTTATACAAATATATTTAGACCACTTATTGTTTGCTATCAGGGTTTGAAGAGACTTTCAACTAGTATAACAAAAATCACCTACCTTGGCTTTAAAAGAGAACAACTACTGCTATTAAATATATATAGATCCAACTCAGCGTGTGATTAGATAAAGCAGGTTTGAGTATTTTATATACCCTCACTAAATATTCTCAGGGGTTACATTAGGACTGATGGAACCCTTTCTTATAGACGACACTCTAACATACTTTCTACAAAGCAAACTAACAAATAGAAAATGCAATACACACATATGGTTAAATATACCATTTATCTGAACTGCCAATCGTCAATGTTATATGTTAGTCCAGTGGTTATGGTGACTGTTACTGACAGTATTACAGGGTTTAAAATCCAGCCTGTATTCAATTTTTATCAAGCTGAAGTGCCACTGCTATCAGTGGCAATAAGAGTGGAGGTGTAGGCGAATGTGTCGTCTCTGCAAAGGTCCCTGACTTAAAGAAAGCCTAACTTAATGTATTCAACTTTTTGAAGGTTTATCATTCATTTTGAATTAATGCACTTGTGAAATGGAGGCTAAATGTCTCTTCTGGAACAAACAGAACATGCTGTGGATTAGAAAACAAATCATTTCAGCTGCTGGTATTCCAGGCTTTGCCCTCAGCTGTTGAGTTAAGCGTTTGATTCATTATGGAGATACAGTGCTTTTCAGTTGACTTGACACAGTATCCCAGGTTTCAGTCAAATGAAGAATACATCGGTCCTCCCCCACCCTGTGTGCTTGTGACTTGACCTGCTGGATCAATAGGTTGTTTAAAATGTCACAGCTCAGAACTCCCCCACTGCAGAGTGGCAGGTTATTGATAGACACCTTCCTCCCACAATTCTCATCTGTATCTAATCACAGGGCAGATCCAGACCATCAAAGAGCTCAAAGTCTTGAAGATGCTCAGATGAATGTCTTCATCTCAGTTTTTCAGCTTTGCCAAAACAGTTCAGCGTTTGGCAGTTTTGTAAAATCTTCCCACTGGTCATCGTTTGTGTTCTGTTTCTCTGTTAGTGCTTCAGATGGAGGATCTGATCAGATCCTGTCCATTTAATTAATAACAGATGCGGGTGCCTGAGAAAGGTCAGAGGTGATTGCTGCCATAGCAACCCTGAGGTGTGATGTATGTGAGCTGAGTGGGGGTGGGCAAGGGAGAGAGCAGGGATCAAAGGGCAAAGATCAGGCTGCATATTCAAACAAAGAGCCAAAGAGATGCCCCGCCTCCTTGAAGCCACGCCTCCTTTCTCTACTCAATCGGTAAAGCCACCCTCAGTTCTGAACTGAACTGGGTTCACCCAAAATGAAAATGGGTATTACTTCAAATTTACTGTATTCCACAATGCAATGTGCTGCCTGACCTTTTATCTCCAGTGTATCGAATAACCAGAAGTAATATATTTAGATGTTTAGATGTATTTCTGTGTTAAATATGTATTTATTTCCAAGATGATGGACCACACTTACTGAATTAAACATGCAGACAACAGTGTAGTAAACCATTGTTTAAAACATTTATTTTTGTACAATTTATTCTGTTTCTCGTGCTTTTTCAAACAGGAGGTAGTAATTTAACCAGTAAGCTATTATTCCATTCAAAAAACCTGATCCTTTGTTCATAGTGTGGCATTTCAAAAGCTTGGATATCCTCTAGTGGTCTGGTGTGCAAATAACATCTTTGTTTCCCTGAACTATTTATAGATGCTTCAACTGTGGAGGGCCAAACCATCATGCTAAAGAATGCCAACTGCCACCTCAGCCCAAAAAGTGCCATTTTTGCCAAAGCATCTCCCACATGGTGGCCAACTGTCCAATCAAAGCACAGCAGTTGTCACCAGTTTCTCAGGGAAAATCAACAACCTCAACAACAGGTGAAGAGGAGGACACGAGGCACACCCCCTTACCTCCTGAAAACTCAGATTAGATCGAGGAGTGTTGCTAGTGTCAGGGAAGCACCGAGCGTCAATCACGGAGTTCCACTGGAATGCTGCTTTTAAAAATAACTCAGGTTTTTATGTTTGAAACAGCAGAAATGAATGTCGCCTCACCTATTAAAATTCAAAAGTATAGTAAGAAAAATAATTGATAATTATCCTATATACTACCCTGTTTTATTTTTTGTTCTGTCAGCATCTTTGTAACTCTGTTTTAATCGTAAAACCAGAAGACAGACAAGTGAAAGAAATTTTTTATGACATTGTATTATTTTCTGCCTTAGCTAGCAAAGTGTCTTACATTTGTTTGAAACAATCAAAACTGGATTTTAGATTGGTGAAATGTATCTGTTCTTCATACACATAAGCCTTTTATACTGACAACAGAATCCATATTATCAAATTGTTTTTGACTTTTGAGAGTGTTTCTGAAGGTTTGTTTTTTTAAGCTATACTTCTGTTCCTTGGGCCAAGTGAATGTTAAAAGATTGAGAATATAATCCCCCCTGCCTTTAGTGCCAAGAGTCAGTAACCTCTGATTATTTGACTGAACTGTCATTGTACAGTAACATGCTGTGTAATGATACTAGAAGACTAGCTCTCATTTAAAAACTCTTCCTGAAGGAATCCACCATATTTAACTGACAGCTGGACAATAGCATGTTTTTATGATAATCTTTTCTTTCTGTAAAAATACATTTTTTCTTATATAAAAGTTATATGGGATTCAGATGATGTGGCAGGTGTCTTTTTCCTCTTCTAGAGGGGATGTTGACTGACCTGATGTATAGTATTATAAAAAACTATTGTAATCAGTGAACCACAGTTATTTATTTTAGCCACATACTAAATTTGTTATGTTTTTATGGAGTTTATTTGCTCCCCATCACAAACTTTTGTTTGTGGTAGTCAATGTGACAGTTTTTAACAGTTTATCACTAATTTATTTACAGACATTCTTTGACCTCTGTAACAATATTTTAATGTTAAAAATGTTATGATTTATCCACAAAGCCACTGCCAGGCTATACGTTTATGCTTATTCAATTTTTAAACAGACAACTGAAGTTCTTAAACGCTTCCATTCTTGAGAAAAGCATATAGTGTTTGCCAAATGAAAGTGTTCTGTTTTGTCAAAGTTCTTAAGCTTTCAAAAAAATGTAGTAGTAAAGTCGTTCTAGGTGGATAACTTCTCAATATCAACATTTGCAGCATAGCACAAATTATGGCAGCATTAATATAAAATCTTTAAAAATATATACGTCATTTAAAAACATTAAAATACTACATGTTGATCAAAGATTAAATGTCACTGAAGGAAATGGTTGGAAGAATGTATTAAAATTACCCAATCAATCACCTTAAAACAAGCAGTTTGTATTTCCATAGACTGTGTTGTATGCCAGTGTATTGTTATGTCAGTGCATGATGTAGGTGTTAGAGTAGATGAGTCTTGTGTAGGGTTGGGTGGACATGTTGTTTTAGTTAAAGGAAGGTGAGAGTTTCTTTCTCTTTGAAATTGTTTTCTATCAGCATGAGATTTGAGCCCTTTTACAATATCCTGAATTCTCTCATGTCATTATTGTATAATCCATTACCATTTCTACCATTTTTTGTCTTCATTTTATTTAAAGTGAGGGTAAGATGACTTGTTTTGAAACTATACAATTCTACCTCATGGTGTGTTGAAATGGGCGTTGGATTCAGTGTATGATCCTGCCATGGTGCCTGTAAATATACAGAGCCATTTGTCCATTTAAATGTGTGTATGTGGAGTGTGTGTTATTTAGCTTTTTAAAGTTCAGTGTATTTAATTTTGGATGGAGGTGTGATTGTTTCCAGTGTTACTGCACTAACAGAGTTGCATTTAGACCAACTAAAGTTTTTCCAGACACGCAGCATGTTTGTTGTACTCTGTACAATGTTCTCTGATGCCTCAGGAATATGCATTTTTTTCTTTGTTTTTGTAATTAATGAAGAGGATAATCAATGTTGGTGACCTTGTTTTTTAATTGTTGTTATTATTAATAATATTATTATTCCTTGTCTATATTTGGTCTGGTCTCACTCACTGATGCTAAGGGTAACAAACTGCACAAGCCTGAAGCAGGTTATACACTGTGCTCAAGAGTGTTTGTTTCATGTTGTGTTTAAAGACAAACACATTTTGTGTTCTAGTGACCAAAGAATGTAGCTGCATTGGAGTGCATCTGCAATTCTTCTGCAATTGTCCAAGTTGGTTGGTTTCAAACTCAGTGTGACAAAAGGATGCTAAGAATGTTGTGCCCAAAGATGTGTTTAAGTGTTAACATTGACCACTGCTTTCAAATAAGTATCTTTTTTTAAAGTTTTCGTGGCATTTATTATTGCTTTCTACTTGTCATAGTGTTTAAAAATTCTTAACAAAGTTTTTTTTTAATGAATTGGGATATTTTGTAGGTCTGAGAAAGATTTTGTTTTTAATAAAGAAACTCTTGAAATTGTGTCTGCCTTTCTAAAATGCAGCCTATCTGAGTCATACATCAGGTGTTTGATAAATGAAACAAAATGAACTTTTAAACAACAATTGACTCTTGATTTTGTTTAGCAATTAGTCCTCTGGAATCATTTAAACGTTGCAAATGTCAGTTTTTTAACTGAATTATTGTAGGACAAGGTGTAGTTAGGCCTGACTAAAAATAATTTTGTTGAGAGTTTAATGAAGACTTCTGTATTCCATATGATGTGTAAATAATTTACACAAATTACCAAAATAATATTTTTCGTACAAACGAATTTATAGAATTTACCAAATATATAAAACACTTACATAGTGCATAAACAGTAATATTTTTAGTTATCATTATCAATAATATCATTAGTAAAATTATTAGTATCGTGTTTTTTTACTTGGGCATTGTTGGAAACTTTGCAGTGAACAAGCAGGAGACTCTTCGGATTCTCTTCAGCAGATCTTTATTGTAGATAATGATGAACGCGAGTCTACACGTCAGTGCGTATAATCAAGTCTGACTTGAAGTCAACATGCATTGAGTGGCAGTCCCTCCAAAAAAAACAAAGCACAGGGAAGTAACAAACCCACCCCAGAGCACAGAGTCTCACAAACCCTTAATACCATCACCATCATCGTTTCACTCAGACCACTTCATTACCATAGAAACAAAGAAGGGTCCACACCTTAGGCTTAGCATTCACTCTTGACTCAGATGGCCAACAATTCACAGAACATTCACAGTTCGTCCTGAATGGCCAAAGCAATGCATCACTTTTGTATTTAGTGTTAAAGTAGAAGAGAGAAAGAAAATCAGCTTATCTTAAAGTGACTCTCGGTTCAAAATAAGGGGCAGTTGTGGTCTACTGGTTAGTGAGTCGGGCTTGTAATCAGTAGGTTGCTGGTTTGATTCCAGTGCTACAGGTAGCAACTGAAGTGCTCTTGAGCAAGACACCAAACCCCCGATTTCTTCCCGGGTGCTGCAGTGATAGCTGCCCACTGCTCCAGTGTGTGTGTGTTCATGACCTGCAGTGTGTGTTCACTCCTCACCAGTGATGGTTAAATGCAGAGCTCACATTTCAGTTATGGGTCACCATATCTGACAAAACTTGTAACTTTACTTTTCACTTTCATGAGTTTGCTACTATCCTGTACTGGCATCTGTAACATAAACAAAAATACACGAAACAGCAGCATTCTCGTAAGACATGTTATGTTTAAAATCCTAGTAGTTTTTCCATATAACATATAACTTCACCACCAGGTTCTTCAGTTTTTTCTGGGCTCCTCACATGGTCTGCGTGTACTCATCTGTGTAATCTGTGTAAGAAATGGTTCCCAGCTTTGAATATTGTGAATGAGCTCGTACCATAACCATTGACAAACATGGACTTTAATCCTCTAACAAAACATCAGTCAGAGTCGACATTATAGAAAAAGACAAATTGGTGACTATACAATGTGACAATACAACATTTAAGTTATGAGAGTAAACTGTTTTGCAAAGATAAGCTCTTAGTCTTAAATATTAGTTCATCAACAAGCCGCCCAACAAGTTCGGTGGAGATGGGAGGGGCTGCTTCAGGATTGTAAGCAGGTTGTGCAGGTTCTGCCTCTACAACATTTAGCCTTGAGTTACAATTATTTAGTGATGCTGCTGTAACTTTTGTTTTGATGTCTCTTCCCCAAGTAGCTAATCTGCCCAGATTTCTTTGTAGGGTTTCATTAGAACATGTATGTCATTTATTTATTAAGGAAAAAGAGGGAAAGAGAACGATGATCATAAAGTAACTTTAAGATCAATAGAAAGTAAGATCAATTTTACTTTCCCACAGCATGCAGCTGGTAGTCTTGTGGTTGAAATACTGTAAAGTACACTGTAAAGATCATGGTACTTACCATGGTAAAATAATCGAATACTATCATTGTACTATCACGGTATGTTACTTTTTAACAATTTAATTTTAAAAAAGAAATTAACATGTGCCATATAAATAGGTCGTTTTGTATTTTACCGTATATATACTGTACTTTAATTTTTATTATTTAATCACTCACTGCTTACTTTTCATTTGTACTTTTTGGGGAGATTTTTGGTGTAATTACAGATGACTGTTTTAATATTTAGCATTTATAAAACAAAACGAAATAGCATAAATGTTGCTTACTGCTGAAATCCGAAACATCTTTTCTGAAACCTAAAAATACGATAAAATACGATTAACTCGGTTTGTAACACAACACATTTTCGATGCAATACAGTTGCAGTAGTATTAATAACTGAAACCCTTATAAAATATTGTTATTTTTAGGTTATTATGAGCACAGCTGGGTTTGTTAGTGAGGGAGAGAGGGCGCTGTTTCCCCATGACACAAGCACTGTGTGCGCGCAAACGTAGATATGCGCGTGCACTGACACGCGTTCACACGCAACTGAGGCAGAGAAAGAGCGACGCGCGGTGTCTGACGGCGTCGCGTTTATAATGGCTGCCAGGAAAAGAGAAGAGGACGAGCATTTACACTGGAAATAAGAGTCGTCGCGCACAGGTAAAGGTTTACAGTGTTCGCGTGGCTGCGGCGCGACTCTTTGTCTGTCATGCGCGTCAGGCGGCTGCGCAGGTGCTGCAGGTGCTGCAGCTGCAGCTGTTTGTTATGAAATGCACTTTCACTGCAGCTGTCATAACAGCATATGAAGATCATGCATGTGGCGATACACCTGCTGTCGCGCGCAGTCATCGTGTTTGATCGGCAACTGTGACCAAACGAGTCAGGACAGACAGGCCTGTACACAACAAACACACAACTGACACAACAAACACACAACTGACACAACAAACACACCAGCTGTCGTGTGTGTGAAGTTACTGTGCTGTGGTGAGTTAGTTCAGCCGTGTCGGGTTGGTTGTGGCCTTTGATCGCAGTTTGTAACGTCACGTCAGACACCTTACACACACACACACACACGCACGCACACACGCGCAGCTCAACTGGTAAAGCAGTGCAAAGGTTGTGGGGTTGTTTCAACCTAGGCAGTTAGTTCAACCTAACATGGACGTGTTGGTTAGGCGAATGTTTAGGAGATTGAGGAAAACAAGTAAAAACGTACGTGGACACCACTGTGCATGCTTAAAAACAAAGTATGCTTCATTTAATGAAATGACATTACTTTCATTCAGTCATTCTGACTCCTGCCTTATATGATGGTTGTGTAATTGATACATGTGATTTATAATGTACATGTGTGTTCTTTGCAAATGTTTGAAATGCAATAACATACCACCAACTAACAGGTCTGGGGTGTGTCACAGGTGAATATGGTTGTGGTCTACTGGTTAGTAAGTTTGTGCTTGTAATCAGTAGGTTGCTGGTTTGATTCCAGTGCCGGCAGGTGGCAACTCAAGTGCCCTTGAGCAAGACACCAAACCCCCGATTGAGGCAGTGCTGCCCACTGCTCTGGGTGTGTGTTCAAGACATGCAGTGTGTGTTCTCTCCTCACCAGTGATGGCTTAATGAATTAGTTGTGTTTGAGAGTTGATGTGGAGCATAAAGCCGCAGTGTCTCAACAAATTACTGTATTTTGGATTTTGGATGTGGGTCTTATGTACATGTTTCCGGTCCATTGTACAGGTGAGAAAGAAGAGGATGGTGAGCAGTCAAGCCAAGTACGAGCTGATCCGAGAGGTGGGCCGGGGCAGTTACGGTGTGGTGTACGAGGCAGCCGTGCAGGACACTGGCGCTCGTGTGGCTGTGAAGAAGATCCGCTGTCACTCCCCGGAGAACGTGGAGCTGGCCCTCAGGGAATTCTGGGCTTTGAGCAGCATCCAGAGTCAGCACCCCAACGTCATCCACCTGGAGGAATGTGTCCTTCAGAGAGATGCTCTTGCTCAGAGGATGAGCCACGGCTCCAGCTCTTCACTCTACCTGGAGGTAGACTTCCCACAATGCACTGCTGAATTACTACCCACGAGTGTCCACTGCAGGCAGCACTCACGATAACCCATTATAACCCACCTAAAGGTTAAGAAAGTGGCTAAAGCAAGAACTGTAAACAGAGTAGATGGGTAATTATGCAGAGTGAGCAAGAAGGTAGGAAAGTAGGACCGGGTCTGGCATACCTGACCTTTAAATATGAATGAATGATTATTAGTTTTATGTGAGTATTACTATTACTTTTGCTCATTTGTAGGTTAGAGGTTGGTTAAGGTCACAAAACCAGTATCACAATACCAAAATTCCAATAATTAATTCCACTACAGTAAAGTTTTACCATTTTTGATATCAGTGCAAATAATAGAACAAAGATACAAATCGAGTAAACTGTGCTTCTAAAATTAATAAAGTAATACATTTTAAATTTAATTTCTATAAATTGTAACTCATGCTGCCAAAATGAGGCACAATGAGCAAATTTTCAAAAATGAGTTCTTGCAATTTTCACATTTAAAATGATGATTTGTTGGAATGTGACAAAATATGAATGAGCTGCACAAGCACTGGTCATTAAGAAGAGCGAAAGAACCTGCAATGTTTCATGGCTTATTAAAACAAAGATGTAGAAATGAAAAACATACAAATAAAGATGAGTTTAGATTTTTAATCATTGGGATTACTAGACGAGAACTTCATAAATTAATTTTTGTAAAAACCGAAATTAGATCAAACCTGACTTATTTCACTTTGCCTATAGTTTGCAATTAGCTCGTGCACATTCCGGCTCATTTTGCCAGCACAGGTCACAATTAAAAAATAGCACACCTGTGACGTTTCTTCAAATTACATTTCTGATTTCTTTAATAAATGTCCAGTTGGGGGCATTCAATTGCAAAAAGGATTACTGATAAAACGGGACTAATCTAAGTTTCTAAGGAAAGTGTCTTGATAGAACCTCAAGTGAGTGATTTGAAACATTAAGGCAGAGATGAGGTGTAAATGTCTTTAGAGATAGACTTTCCACACAATTCATTGCAATAGTTTGATGTTAGCATGTTACTAAGCTGGAGACATAATACTCAAAGCATAAATAGCATTAAATTAATATAGTTAATTACATTTACTAGTTTTTAATTAAAAACATGCCGTTATTACTTGGTGATGTCCATTTTAATATGAAGCAAATGATGTTTATTTAAATAGAGAGTTTGTTGTTAATGTTGTTGGCGTCGAAACCATTGTATGTAGGTGGGACAAGACCCACCCACTTTTAAGACTTCACTTGAGGAATGTCCTAAAAATTAAACTATTCCGCGTTTTAGCTACAGCCTTAACTTCCACAGTGCTGCTTTCTTAAATCCATGTCACTTTCCACTTGACTCATTAAGAGGGTGGTGCGGCAAAACACTCACACAAACACTTTATCAAAGTTTAAAAAACGCGGATATTTTTGCCTGCTTTTCAGCCTGATGCGACATATTCTCCGACGCGCGGTCTCTGTCCGCTGGTGGGTGTGTGTGCGCGCATCGGGGCGGAACTCCGCCGTGCGCGATACGGAGGACGATTGTAAACGCGCAAACGTGGAGACAGAAATTACATGCCATCGTATAAATAGCATAAGGCTATTTAGTTTAATAAAAGAAAAAGCACAGACCTGTTATATAGGAAATATGATCTTAAATTACTTATGTCGTTATTCGACGAAAATAAAATTACCTTGACCTTCAAGGGGGGCGGGGGGTGCCGCTGAGGGGGCGGGGCGCCCCCCTAATATAATGGTAGGGGAAACACTGGAAACTAAAGAGACCACTCTCATGATTTTAGTCCAAAGTTTTTAAGTATAAGCAAAATATAATATTTTTTGTATCTCTTGACCAGTAGGTGGCACTGTGATGAAACCATGCCTGCATTCTCAAGTCTTGCCTGTGATGATACAATACAGCTTCATGTCCTTTGACGTGCTCGCTGTACAATTTGTAGATGCAGTAATACTAGAATAGTAAAAGGTATCAACACGAATTCCATAAGTTTTTGTCAGGGATTATCTAGATGCTACATTTCTGCAAACTGGTCATGCTGAAGGTGGAGATCGCAAAAGGAAAATTCAAAATGGTTAAAAATTTGTTTCTAGGACTTGTAAGTGAAAAGTTATAGCCATAAACATGATTGAATTTGAACTGTTGGTGGCACTAGAAGGTTTGAGATAAAGACTCCAAATGGCCTCTATCTGTGTGCCAAATTTCCTAACTTTCCTATGTCTCTTCTTTTACCTCTAAATACTGCACACAGAAATAGATCTTTCTCCGTCAGAATCATTTAACTGCTTTAAATGCTGTAAATCTCCACAGAATGCAAATCATGTAAAAGAACAATATCATAATGCCGTCTGCTGTTTTGAAAGTTGCATAGCTGCATTTTTGAGAAAATCAAGCTGACAGAATCTCATATAAATGCTGTGTAACACAGAACATTTACCTGTTGCACCTCTGCATTTTTTCACATTGTTTTCTTTGTGTTTGCAGAGTGTTTTCTGTTTGCTTGAGGGTCAAGTTTTCTTTTGCAAAAAATTGCATTTGTTTGTAAAATTATTGGTTTGTTTGGTTGTCACGAGTTTAGCTTAACATATCAACTTGTCCGGTGGGTCTGGCTGTGTGTGCACATACTGACCCTAAACAAGCTGCTATTTAAGTGAACTGCTATTTGCTTCCAACGCTGTTCAGGTGAAGGCAGTCAAATGTAAAATAACACTGCACAGTCTTTACTGCATGAATAAAATATTAATCTTTGTTAAAGTTACAAAAGCTATTTTCTCTTTTGTTTGATTAAAATGAGTGACATATGGCATAATTAGGCTGTGGTCACTTTACAAAGCATAGTACAATCTTGCACGTGTTTCCTTTCTGAACTGGTAACTTTTACTGTAGACATAAGCCATTGTGTTTATAAGAATACTTTTTTTCGACATAATTTTATGTGTGTGTGTGTGTGTGTGAATTCAAGCACAAAAAGATGCAAAAGAGAATTGAATTCTGTGCTGTCTGAGATGCACCTTTTTGTGCACATAGAAAACAGTGAGTGAGTCCCGCATTCAATTCTCTTCTTACTCAATACTGTGATATTGATTGCGACCAAAACCACCAAAACATTTGTTTCAGATAAAGCTGCAATCTGTAACTTTCCCCTCTAATCTGTTTGCTGAATTATTTTCTTAAGTTTCTATCTAGTTTTTGTGCTGTGTTGGTATCGGCAAAGTGAATATGTATGTGAAGTTGGACCTGACAGATCAAATTAATAATAATTTGTTATTATAAACTTACTGTTGCGAATAAGGGTAAGGAGTCAGTTTTGAACACTGATCCGTTGTGTTCTTACTCAATAACTGATTTTTGTTCATTTTTAACCAAAGAAATTTACGGTTTGCAGCTTTAAACTTGACTTATATTAGCCACCCCTAATATACAGTATGAACCACTGCACTTACGGATCTAACTTTGTGTTTGTTTATATCAGCTGGTGGAGACCTCCCTGAAAGGTGAGATCACCTTTGACCCCCGCTGCGCCTACTACCTGTGGTTCGTCATGGACTTCTGTGATGGTGGAGACATGAACGCCTATCTGCTCTCCCGCAAACCCAGCCGCAAGACCAACACCAGCTTCATGCTGCAGCTGGGCAGCGCTCTTGCCTTCCTGCATCGCAACCAGATCATCCACCGAGACCTTAAACCTGACAACATCCTCATCTCGCAGGGCCGCAACCCGGCTGGGTCCCCTGAACCCACCTTGAAGGTGGCCGACTTTGGCCTTAGCAAGGTCTGCTCCTGTTCGGGCCTAAGCCCTGAGGAGCCAGCCAGCGTCAACAAGTGTTTCTTATCCACAGCTTGTGGGACGGACTTCTACATGGCCCCAGAAGTATGGGAGGGTCACTACACCGCTAAGGCAGACATTTTTGCTCTTGGCGTGATCATATGGGCCATGGTTGAACGGATAACTTTTGTTGATGTAGAGACACAAAAGGAGTTGTTGGGAAGCTATGTGCAGCAGGGTGAGGATATTGTGCCATTAGGGGAGGCCCTGCTGGAAAACCCCAAGATGGAGCTCCACATACCAGCCCGGAAGAAGAGCATGAATGCCGGCATGAAGCAGCTGATTCGAGAGATGCTATCTGCCAATCCGCAGGAGCGGCCCGATGCCGTCGAGTTAGAGCTGAGGCTGGTCCGGATCGCGTGCAGGGAACTTGACTGGGACACGTGAGAGAGTAGCATCTTGAACGGATGAACTTCAGTGCATTTCCTGTGCACTTTCATCTTGACGTGAGCATCCAGTCATGGATCATGAGCAGATATAAGATTCTAGGGTGTGCTTGCACTGGACCATGGTCACCTCATTGTAATTGAAGGTTATTAAAAGGTTATTAGAATGATTTGTTCATGAGAAATCAATAACCCTAACAAAGTTAAGTGTATTTTAAGTTGAGACGTGGAGGTCCACAGAATTCGCAGAACATTCCAGAATGCACATCAGACAGATTTACTTCAGTGAGTACTCTGCTCTTCATTTAGTTTTTTTTGACAGCTCGTCCCAACAAACTCTTGGTGCTAATTCAACTTCTAATGCAAAAAAACTGCCTTTTTTACAGCCACCTTGATATTTTCATGGTCAGTTTAATGGCTTTTTTTACAGCACAATCAATATCTGTTTTTCTGCACTTTGCTCACAAAAGGGCTTCAGGGAGTTGCATTTGTATCGGTTGATTTGAAACCAGTGTTTTTAATCTTTTCTACAAAGTACTTGACAAGGCAATAGTTTACAGCGCAGAAATATCTCTAAAGTGATGTTACTACTGCAGATGATCTTTAATGATCAATGATTACACATCTAACTAAAATACAAGAATAATTCACTGGGATGGGAAAGAACGTTCAGTGCGTGTCATTTAGTCAAAACCTTAATGATGTGCTGCCTGCCTCCCGCTGGAAACAGCTGCTGCTAACAGCGTCAGTGTGCAGTGAGCTCGACAGTCACATATTTTAGCACTTAAACTCTTCATGTATTCCGGGCTCTTGTTAGCTGCTTTTCCTTCACCGTCTGCTCATTCTTTAAAAAATAACAACTGTTTTTAAATAATAAGCACAAAAGCATGACTGAGCATAAGCGATGTACTGTATTTGTCAGATATGGTAACTCGTACTTGAAATGTGACCTCTGCATTTATCCCATCACTGGTAGAAGTGAAGACTCACGTCTGGAGCTGTGGCCAGCACTGCAACGGCCGGCATTGGGAAATGAACCAGCGACCCGAGTTACAAGCCTGACTCTGAACTTTAGGCCACTGAACTTGCCCTCTACAAGAAATTGTAAGCACAGAGCCTCTAACTTAAAGGTTTTTAAGTAAATATTAATTAGGAACAGAAAAGCTCCTGTTTTAGAGAAAGACCCTCTGCTTTAGCCAACTGATTTACTTCAACATTAGCTTTACACACCTGTGAGGTCATCTGTTGTGGGCCATGGCATTCCAGGAGAGTAACTGTTAATTAGCAATAGTTAATTAGCAATAGTTGGAGATTTTCCTGATGAGTGCCCGTTGATTCTCATATGAAAGCTCAAAACAACCAGCCTTGATTTAAAAACACAAAACCTTATATATCATCACAGTGAGACAAAGCTCTCACCTTCAGGGAAAAGTGTACAGGGAGTGTGGATGGATAAAAGTGGTAATGCAAACACGCTTGTTCTTGACACATAATACCAGCAGGGCTGATCTCCACCTCACTGTGTCATTTTTGCTGGAATTTCAGAATGGAGACTCTCTGGTAATCCTGTCTGCCACACTCGTGACAGATCATTGCCGAGCCTGTTACCTTTTTAGGTGGAGAGAAAATTCTCTGAAACAAAACCTGCCATTCAGGTCAATGTTTTGTGTGCTGAGCGGTTGTGGCTGTAGTACCTCAGAACAGGTTTTTGCTCAGTGATAAACAGAGGTGTTAATATTTAATGCTGCGTCTGTCTGGTTTATTTTGTTGTTGTAATTTTACCTTTTTTGAAGTGGGGCTGTAAATGCCAAAACCAGAAAAACAATTCTGAGATTATGCCTCTTAAATATATATTTTTTTCTTTTGTGGAAGCTTCTTTCCCGACTGTGGTATTATCCTATAATACATATTATCGAACGAATAAAGGATGAAAGGATTATTTTCCACAAAGCTGCTTCCTGATCACTCTGATATTGTTTGATCTGCCTTTTTGTTGAGATTAACATAATTTATGGCTTATTTTTAAATCCCACTGCCTGTGTGAGCACTGGAGTTTCCTGAGCAAGAATCTGAAGTGTTGCAGATTGTCAGTATTAATAGTCTTACATGAAAGTCATGAGGTCAGTGATGCTGAAGTTGATGCAAGTGTTGAAGCCCATGAAACGGACATGTGGATGCTGTCACTGACAGCTGTGAGATCGTGGACCCAACAGAAACATTGAAAACGAGTAGCCTACGAGTCAAATGCTATTCACTCTTATGAGGTTTATTGTGGCATGATTTTGTTTCACAGGTGACAAAACTTAGGATGAAATAAATCCTGTTAAAATCTGAGCTCGGTGCATCCACCTGTGGTGTGGATATAGCCTTAAGATAGCAAAACACCAGTAAAATAGACTTCACTTATATACAGTACTTTAACTTGGCAGCCCCCCTTTTAATAATAAAATGAAATAAATCAAATGATGATAAATCATGAACTCAAGCTGGCTGACTGAATATTTCAATTCCATTTATTTGCTTATCTGTAGATATTGTAAATGAGTATTAGCCTGAATGCACAGAGGTGCTGGTGAATTTCATGTGTGCTGTTTGAATGATGGGTGAATTTGTGTTGTGGACTGGGGCTGTTTGTCATTGGTGCGTGAAGACAGGGTTACATGACCTTCTGTGTGTTTATGATTTTCTGTGCTGTATACTAAGTGTAAACTGATGTGATCTTTTGGCTTAAAGGTGAGATTCTTTTAAAGTGTGTTAAAATTGGGAGCACAGCTGTATTTCAGTGTTGTAATGAAGCAAAGAGAAATGTTTCCCACAGTGCTCTGCTCACAGGTTCTCCCCAAACCTCCAACAGCCTGAGCTGCTTTCAGCTCTGTACCAACTACTGGCAACTTGATATTGATGCACTGTGACTTTAAAATGCTTTTGACTTCTTTTGTGTTGTTGTGAAGTATTTTGAGATAAACAGAATTTCTAAGTGAACGTATAATTTATTGTTGCTATTGGCTTTATTAATAAAACTTGCACTTGAATCATTGTTTCTATTAAAGCAGCTTTTTATCGTTTATCATTTGTGTATTGTTGAATTTGTGTTTTGACCATGTGAAGACTACATTTTGCTGACCAAATTGGTTACCAAATGGTTTTTAAAATACAGGCTGAGCAACAAGACTGATGTCACTGAGTAGGTAACAGTACCTTTAATGTATCATATGCCTTTGTAAATGTTGACAGTATATATTTCTTATTTTACTTCAGGATAGCAAGTAAAACCTGAAAATGTTGTAATCTATATCGTGTTAAGTATGTACACTTGAAAGGTTAACACTGTATTAGTTGGATTGTCAGCCAGCCTTCACTGTGTTGAATGGTCTGAAAGCTGTTTGCCTTTCAAGGAGCTTCACATCTTTAATAGGATGCCCACAAACACTTACAATATAATTACTGATTAAATCAGAAATATAAATGTATTTATGCATTTGATGAAGATCAGAGTGAACACACCAGTGGAATGAGAGTGTGTTCTACAAAACTGAATAGTTGCCTGTTAAAAAGGCCTTCTGGTTTTCTAGTCCTCCCACAAGCTGATGTTTACCCAATATAATGATTGGGTAATGATTTAGCAATGATTTATGCTATTTAGTTCGTAAAATATAAAGAACAACCTTTAATACAAACAGAGATAAAGCAAATCAAGTCAAGCGTGTATAATATATGAGTGACCGGGCTCACACTTTATCACACTAGGATTCCTTGTGGTTAATTTTAAGATACATTTTTACTACTTTACCCTCCACCGCTTGCATGTTTAGTATATATTTTGTACAATTTTGATTAATTGTATTATGCGAAAAAGTCTGTAAAATATATATAATTGCATATGAAGACAGGCAACGCAAGTGTGAGTTTAAAACTACAAATCCCACATTGATCGTAAATTTCTCTTATTACCCACCGTTCCCTGCGACGGCGCAAAATGGCGGCGAACGGGAGCACAAACACATCAGGCTTCGACTGTCCATCATGGTGAGACGAGACAATATTCATCGAATAATTTCTCAGAAACACAAATGTAGCATGTACGCATTTGTAACTGATGGTTACATGACGACTGCATAAAGAAAAGCAGTGCAGCTCATCTCCATGTGCTTTATAGAGGGGACAATAACTTCACGTACAGCAGCAAGTCTAAGCATGCAGGCTTTATTCATTAAAAAATCACATGCTTTGATGTGTATTCGTGCCAAATGTATGTTATGTCCTGAGGTTGTGTGTTGGTGATTCTATTGTTTTTGGTAAATAAAATGATTTTAGCAAACACGTACATAATATTTTTCTCTTAGGTTGCGTTAGTGTTTTAATAAGGATGAACATTTAAAATGCCTTAATGCTCAACACGAATTCACCTTATACAGACATGCACAACAGCTTTTTAGTTGTGAACCATGTGTCATTTATGTAGAACTGAAACGGAGAGTGAGACACACCCTAAAGGTTGGAATAAATAAAGGAATGTGTCTTATTTTATTGTGACTGTCTCTTCAGGGCAGGAAAGCCTCCACCTGGACTCCATCTGGATGTGGTTAAAGGAGACAAATTAATAGAGGTATGACTGCTTTAAAGAAAATCATCCTTTTGTTTAATGTTATATGAGAAGATTTGTTGTTATGACATTTTGGATAGTGTGACTAAAGTAAATCATAAATATACATATAGTTAACAATGTGGTCGTTATTGTTGACAGAAATTGATCATTGATGAGAAGAAGTTCTATCTGTTTGGGAGGAACCCAGACAACTGCGACTTTACGATAGACCACCAGTCCTGCTCGCGGGTCCACGCGGCGCTGGTCTACCACAGACACCTCAAGAGGGTCTTTCTCATCGACCTCAATAGCAGTGAGTTCCCAGCAAAACACTGCAGATACCAAACGTGTTCATGAGGTGTTTGGGGGGTGACTTTAATACTGCATTGTGACATTATCATCATGACAGTTAAAGACATTCCCCCCAAAATACTCATTACTGCAAAAAAAATGTCATTTTAATTCAGTTTTATTTATATAACATTTATATATATTTGTTGACTGAACTGATGAAAACTACAACACATTTAGATGATTTGAATAAATGGACGTGCAGTAGAAATATGTGTCATTATGTGTGAAGGCTCGTATCTCTCTCAGTGCTCTATGAGAGGTTCATGTATTCAGACAGTATTTACTTCTGACACTGAAAATGTAACATTTACTCAATTAATGTGACGAATGACAGTATCATATTAAGCAAGAGATGTTGTTCCAGTTACATGAAGATGCTTAGAAAGAAGATACATTTTATAGAACAGGGTATAGGGTTGTTGGGCCGTTGTGGTCTACTGGTTAGTGAGTCGGGCTTGTAATCAGTAGGTTGCTGGTTTGATTCCAGTGCCGGTAGTAACTGAAGTGCCCTTGAGCAAGACACCCGATTGCTCCCGGGGTTAAATGCAGAGGTCACATTTTGGTTATGGGTTACCATAACTGACAAAAACATGTCACTTTCACTTTTTTTCATTTTTTCATAAGGCATTTGCAATAATACCAGCAGCAGCTATAACTGAACTGCATTCACATGTTTTACTTTTCAGCTTTTGTGTAATTCTCATTCTGTCACCTTATTAGACTTTTAAAATTGTAATTCAGTAGTAAAAATGTTCTGGACACAATGATAGTCTTTTTTATTAAATCAACTCAAATTTAAGGCAGAATCACAAATATTTCTGGCATGTGTAATAAAGCAATGAGCAGTACCAGTATCATGATATATAAAGAGCATCAGTGAGAGACGGACACGTGTAGAAGAGAGTGAGTGTTTCAGCTCTCTTTATGTAAAGCTGCTCCTGCTCTTTCTCATCACAGCTCATGGCACATTTCTAGGCAGAATTCGCCTGGAGCCCCACAAACCTCAGCAGGTGCCGATCGACTCCACAATGTCGTTTGGTGCATCAACGCGAGTGTACACGCTGAGAGAGAAGCCCCAGACCCAGAGCAGCGCTGCGGCCGGAGAGAGTAAAGGAGTGGAGGACGAGGAACTGAAGGGGCTGCTGGGGCTTCCAGAGGAGGAGACAGAGCTGGAGGTGCGCGTGCGCGTGTGCGCGTGCGTGCGTGCGTGTGTGTGTGCGCTGCGTGTTGGTACATTTAGGCATTTAGCAGACGCTTTTATCTAATATACAATGTAAGGAACAAAGCGAAACATTAAAAACGACAAACATCAGCCGTATGTAGATACAATTTTAACAAAAGTACAATATTTCAGTGCTTGATGTGAGCCTGTTGGGAGAGAGGAGAACGGGTTAGTATTTGCTTTTTAATTCATACTCGTGTCAGGTATTTGTGAAAGAGGCAGTTTTAGCAGTTTTTGAACATAAAGCTGCGAGTAGGAGGTTGTGTGACCTTTGAAGAGGGTAAAACCAGACGACGTTCATTTGCTGACTGTAGGGATCTGGAGGGAGTGTAGATGTGTGTGAGTTTGTGAAGGTAAGATGATGCAGAGCCAGTAGTGCTTTTATAAGTCAGGAGTAGAGATTTAAATTTGATGCATGCTGCAATTGGTAGCCAATGAAGAGAGGTGTGACATGGTTTTTTTTTGGCTCTTTGAAGACCAGACGAACGGCTGCATTCTGGATCAGTTGTAGTGGTTTGAGTGCTTGTGCTGGAAGACCAGCCAACAGAGCATTGCAGTAATCCAGCCTAGAAATGACACGGGCCTGGACAAAGAGCTGGTCTGTATGTTCTGTGAGATAGGGTCAGATTTTTGTAATATTGTACAGGGTGAATCTGCATGAGCGTGTTGTTCTGGTAACGTGAGCAGAGAATGGTAGCTGGATGTGTTCTTTGAGGGTTAGGTTTATAGGTGGTTGTTAGCTCAACATAAGTCATTACACTTATGGAGAGCCCCCATAAACCACATTTACGTGTGTGTATTAGTCGTTTAAGATGCCCACTGACTCTTTAACAGAGAGTCTGTTTGTTGCGTAACATGAATCGTGCAGCATCAGTTTTGGTCATTGATGATGATCGTGAAGTGTGTCCACACTGTTAAGACGATGGGAAGAATTACAAGCAGTGTGTCTCCACTGACAGATTCCTGCTGCTTGGATTATCATTCACCAGGATAATGGCACATAGTTACGGTGGGAATGAGGAAGTTTCCTCCAGTGTTGGCATGTGTAGAACAGCTAGACTATCAGCAGGACTAGCTTAACATTGTGAATACAAAGAAATAAGAGCTTTAAATTTTTAGAAAAAAAATGTATGAAAAGACCAAATATAGTTAGAGTAACAACTACTGTTTTTAAGACCTTTTGTTCTTTTAGCTTTTATCCTGGCAACAGCAATATGATTATGAACATTTATATCATATTAATCAAATCCTGCCAAATTAATTGCAATATTTTTTGGCCATATTGTGCAGCCCTGCCTTTTGTTGTGCAGGTAAATCTGGGCTCAGTCACAGTTTTGGTTGAAAGCCAGATACCTTCACACTTGACTGTTGTTTTATGCTGTACATCAGTGTGATTCATCATCCATTCATCTGCTGCGTCACTGACAGAACCTGACCGAGTTCAACACAGCCCATAACAAACGTATTTCCACACTCACCATTGAGGAGGGGAACCTGGAGATCCAGAGACCCAAGAGGAAGCGGAGAACTTCACGAGTGTCCTTCAGTGAAGAGGAGGAGATCATTAATCCAGGTACACACACCGTCACTGCACTGTTGAAAACAAACGTACATGAATGCCTTTGACAGACGCTTTGATCTGACGTGACTTACGGTACATTTAGGTTATATATTTTGTCAGTACACGCGCTCTTGAATCAAACCCAGGACCAAACCCCGGCTGACACTTGTATATGTGTTTCCCATATAAGATGCATAAACTGTGATGGAAACATGTTTGTTTTAATACATTTCATAGAAGGCATAAAGACACATTTTTTTATATGCGCAATTTTATAAAAGAAATTTTAAAAAATTGATTTTTTTTTTTGTAAAGACATTTTTTTTGTATGTACACACTTGTTAATTTTAAAGGGTATTCATCTTAAGAGTATGTGTATAACTGCTGGGATAAATACTGGATTTTTCCATCTCATTCTTTCAGTCAAGCTGTGTCATAACCGTGTTAAGTAGTTTTACTTTTTATTCTGACAGAGGACGTGGACCCCTCTGTAGGGCGCTTCAGAAACATGGTGCAGACCGCTGTGGTCCCCATTAAGGTAAAATCATGCTTCTGTCGGCTGTTCTGGTTTATGGTAACACACCTGCATTGATTGTAATGGATAAAAGAACAGCCGTTTCCTTTATACAGTTTAAGTTGTTTGTTTCATGCTCACAAACACAGGAAATGAAATGTGGGAATAATGATTTCTGAAAGCTTCCTCATAGTAAAGCTCATCTCTGACAGCAGCCGTGAGCTGTGTTCAGTGCTTACACCTCTGCTGAAACTTCTCAGAGCCGTTCAGTCCGTTTTCACTGTTGGACATTGAACAATTCTTACAGTACTTTTAAGTAAGCACCAAATAATTGATCCTCTGTAGTATGACAACTGCATTACACTACATACTGCATATAATAATCATATAGGTTCCAGATTTTTAATTGGTCACACATACTATATACATGTGATGTAGTGCAGTCTAAAAGTCTGCGATTCAAAATTAAACTCAAGCCTGGAAATAAATAGGATTTTAATTTTCAAACAATTGTAATGATGTAAAATAAGGTCAGTCAGCCAAGACATGGCAAAAGAAATGCATGGTATTATTCTGCAGCTCCCTGTCTTCCTCAACACATTCAAGCTTTCAGCTAAAACACACAGATATTCATAAGCTGTTACTGGAACACCATGAAAATAATTCAGTTTCAGTATTTAAAAAAAAATGAAATGACTTTTCAACCTATAAAATACCTTTTTCTGCTACTCTACCACAGAAGAAGAAACTCGAAGGCCACGGCACACTGGGATTGGATGAGAGCGTAGCACGCCGGCTACAGAACTTCCCCCTCAGCGCCGGGCTCTATGGTGACCTGCCGCCCACAAGTCGTGACTCAGGGGGACAGGGGGGCGGGTCATCGGCCATCCTTGCTGGGATGCCTCTACCTTTCCCCAACCCTGCCCCAGAGGTCGATATCTCACCCACCACCGTGCAGCCCCCTGCTCTGCTGAACCCTACGCCCGCTCCAGGACCCTATTTGACCGAGCCCCTTAACGAACCACGCAAGAAAAAATATGCTAAAGAGGCGTGGCCTGGCAAAAAACCCACCCCCTCCCTGCTGATTTAACATGTACTGTAAAACAGGCTGCATAAGACAGATTTGATGCTTATACGACGAGTATCTGATCATTTGGACTTCAACCACATTTTGAGGTGATTTGGTCCAAACTGCTTGTTTTTACCAACCAGATACGTAACGTTACCTGTTACAGGTTGAGGTATCACCACGTTTTTACAGGTGAGGCGTTACTTTAGACACTGTAAATTGTGGTTGTATCAGGGCTAAAGTTAGAGTCATAATTTACCCCAGAATCTAAAATTATTATTATTGTTTTGCACAAAGAAGATGGTTATTTTTAAGACCTTTATGACAATTTCTTTGCATTATGACACTTACAAAAATTAAGGATCCTACAAATTCTTATTAAAGAGAAAAATTCTGAACACAATAATGATGAATGAAACATGTAAACATGTATTTAAAAGTGTTAATGGGCTTAAAGCCCTATTAACAAAGCCCAAGTAATGACAATTCATAAACTAAAAATGCTTCTACAAATGGTCTGAGCAAATTGTAATGTTTTATTTTTCTTTGGATTGTGTGAAGAAATGTGATGCTGTACTACAGGTTTCTTCAGATGAACACTCAAAGTTTAGATCATAACAAATAGAGTCAGTAGTGGATGGATAAATGTGTTTACTTACATCAGAGATACATACAGTAGTTGCTGTAACTGTTGGCCAAAGCAGTTAACAAGATCATTTTATTAAATGCCTTTGTTTTATCCTGGGGCAAAGTGCCACTGTATCAACATTCAATTGTAACCATGTGTGTTTGTTTTTAAAAATGTTTTTGTAATAGCCCACATAGAACATACCAAACCATATCAACCAAATGTTACTGAATGTTGTAGAGAATAAATCTGTAGGCTGGATTAACACATTTAACCCACTTCAGTGTGTAATCACAAAGCTGACTGTTTGTATCACATTTTTAATGAGCTATTTACAAATATTATTGATGTGTTTGGTTTATGGAGGGACGTGGAGACTGAACTTCAGACCTGTGCAAAGGCAGAAAGAAGGATTTACACCATCTGAACGCAGGGACTTGTAATGTGAACTTTTTGTTAGTGTTTCTATGTACATGTATGTATATGCCCTGTTGTTTTCCTTAGAATTATTTTAAAGTTGTTTTTTTTTCAAGGTTTTCAGGGTCTTTGGGCCCCTTAACATGCTTAAACTTGGCAAATATGTTTATTATGGTGGGATGATGCATTGATGCAACTATTGCGAGTCACAGTCATAACGCCACCAATTGGCAACAGGAAGTCAGCCATTTTGGGTATGTGGGTATTGTTTTGTCAGTTGCAGGCACTGAATAGGGGATTTATGGGATTGTCACCAAACTTGGCAAATATTATGCTAAGGCATTGAAGATGCCAAATTATTAAGGGATTTTTGATATCTTGAATAGTGTTGCCATGGTGAGGCAATAAATTTACGACAAAAAATAGAAACAGGAAGTGTGTCATCTTTTGCATTTAGCGAGTTCATGCAAACTTGAGCTGTATGCTTGGTGCTAGTGACTGATATGGTGATGGCTATTGTGAGTCATAGCGCTACCAACTGGGAGCAAGAAGGATGTCACTTACAAAAGACTTTAAAAACTCTTTAAAATTTAAAAGAACTGACAAAACACTAAATTATTTTCGAAAAGGAGTGCGTTACAACTACAGTTGAGGACAAAATTATTAGCCCCCCTACAAAAGTCATTGTTTTAAAAGTATTTCAAAAGTGCTTTTAATCAGAGCAAAAAAAAATTAACACAGCTTTTTTAGACATCCTAGTTTTATTTTGGATGCTTACATTATTTTATATTCCACACAGAAATGAAAATATTACACAAAACAAAAACTACCAGGGTCAAAATTATTAGCCCCCCACATTCTAATA
>JAZGTK010001646.1:0-37574 GCA_036877625.1 Ambastaia sidthimunki | reverse complement strand
GAGTGCCTGTGTAAAATTGACTCAATGCAGCTGAAAAACACTGGAGCACGATTTTACAGACAAGGCAATATTCACTTTGATTATATATGCATCACCGAATTCCCTCAGAACAGGTAAGAATACTTTTAGTACCTCAAATTCTCATTCATCTATCTGAATGTTCACACCTATTACACTTTATATATGTGTATGTGGAGGTTGCAAGCTGTGTATATGCAGTACTTATTTTTATTTACTGTAGTTTACTGTATTTACTGTAGTTTACTGTATTTATGTTTTATGCACAGAGGGATGAATCCGTTATGTGTGAGAAACATCAGCATTGGAAGAGGAGTTCTGTGGTCACATGATTTTGTCCAGGTGTGTTAAATACACAAGTAGCTTAAAAGAGCTGATGCAATAACCAGGTAACCAGCTTTTAAAGTCAAAGATTGGTGAGACTAACCCACACTCACTAGAAAAACTCAACACACTAAAGCTTGAGGTAGACATCACTGCATGGTGAGACTTACATAGAGGATACAAGGGGACTGAAGTATTTAAACTCTGTTGAAGATATATTTACATTTACAGTATGTAAAATACAATTTCTGATTGTTGTTAAAACTACTTTTGCATGTACACTGTTCCAGTAAGTGTAATTCAAAGTGCCTGAATTTGAATGATCAGTTTTTTTAGACAGCGATCAGTTACAGAAATGTGGTTCATAATAAAAGTCGTTTAGAAAACGTAGAAAAACTCGTTTAGAAACGTTTCTTTACATTTTGCAAGTACTGGTTTATTTTTTATGCTTGTACAGTAAAAATAAAACCTTTCTACATTCTGATGAGAGACTGTATACACTGTATTAAAATCTGAGTCTGTCCATTTACAGTGAGAAATAAGGGTAATTGTTGCTTTGAAATGGCAGCGCTGGAGAAATATCAAGTCATATTTTTGACACACAGTTTATTACATAACAGTTGGCCCCATGAAAACACATGTTTGTAATATGGTCAGTACACAGTCTCAGTCTCTTGACAGATAAATAAAATCAGTGCATGATGTTGTACCATTTACTGATTTCTTGTTATTGTATGTATTGTAACACACCATTTTGTAATAAAACTGTAGATGAACCCTGAAGTGCTGTTAAACTAAATAAAATTGTGTATTGTAAAACTTTATTCATTGCCATAGAAAGCCATTGTATGCCATAGAAAGCCAGTGTTCTGAACACATTTAACTAACAAACATGCCAGTACAAATAAAACAGCCATGCTGAAATCACAACAGTGTGGAATCATGTAGCAAAGTATTTGTCTGCTAAAATCTGTTTGATGAAGGTTTGTGTACATTTTTTTTACCTGTCACTGTCCTAAACAAAACAAAACCCACAATAGATTAATCTCTCAGTTCTGTATTAATGTTGTCTTCAGTCATATGGTAACAGCAAAGAAAACAGCTTTAATGGTGATGAGATTCAATTCGGAACTACAGCCTGTGCTCCTACAGTTCAGGGGTGTCAGTAGGGGCCAGTGGAGCACATCCTCTTTGGAATCTCCTCGGAAAACCGCCTGGAGTATCATCCTCTGTTAAAATATAATACAATATTGGGACATACAATTAATGGGAATAAAACCTCATAAATATTTCAGCATATAATAATCACATACATGTAGACGCATTCATCCTTTAATTCATCACTGTAGTTCTTGAATTCTTTACTACAGACTGTATTTCTTGACCTAATCCATGTTTCTGTGAAGGTCATATCTCCAGTGACAGCAGAACCTTCCTTCTCTTACAGCTGCCCCTCTATCCAATACCCCCTAAAAGGCAATCTGCCCCAGACCAGTAAAGCCAAGTATGTAGAGATGGAGGAGTGCTGGATACACAGAGCTGGCAGGATCTGATCCTGCATGTTCCAAACACTTCTAATATTTTACCCAGCCACTGACACAAATGCACTGTAAAATAATACCACCATTCCAAGCTTAGAAACATCTATCAAAAATATTGTTCAAAAGAAACACTCCACTACTATGAACTAAATAAAACTTACCTCTCATCCAAGGAAGACCAGGGTGAGCACACAAACACTCACACTAAACCATACCACAGAGTAATATTGTTTTTTATAAAGCTACTTATAATTATGACAGCCAGACTAACCTTTTGTGTCTATTATTTTTCACCTTTGAGAACATCCCTGAATAAAGGTTTTGTTAGATATATTAAGTTAACATCTGTGTACAGTTTTCTTCCAAAGTATGGCTAAACAATTTCCTAAAACACACACACATAAGTGTACTGCTCTCCATTCGTATTAACAGTATTCTTATATTAACTTTCTCTTTCTTTAACTTTCTCTTATATTATTAACTGTTCTCTTTTATTCCCATCTCTATTCCTATTATTTATATTCAGTTTCAATATAATGACTATATGTGAATTATTGACGTTCCTGCCTTGCATTCATTGAATTCATCAGTCAAGGCCATAAATATAATCCAGGTCAAAATGATAGATGATAAATGCATGCACATACCACACTCATTCTCTGACTGCATTCTCTTAGTTAGTCTTAAAGGCAGGGTAGGGGATTTCTTCCAAAACATGTTTGCTATGCTGATTGAAAGACTGAAAGTAATATTAATATATTTATTTATACATAACACTTTAAAATTGCCTGCCCTACCTTTTATTAGTGTTTGTGCATTCTAATGTATATTAGTGCACTTGTGCTTCTTCATGCATAACAGACCCCGTCTCCCACCCCTCATTCTTTACTTGTGTACTTACATGTGACTTAAGAAGTGGCCCTGTGTGTTAGCTGCAACACCCCAGTATTTACTTCAAATAATCCCTCTCACTCCCATAGTCCATTAAAGAGCCTGTCATGTCAGCAAAGTCCTCCAGAATCAAGCTGGTCGAGTCCTCACCAGAAGGCATTTCTGTGTCTGAGGGCCAGTGCTGGTGTGGAGGTCTGGATGTAGGGGCCTTTCCCTGCTCCGGCTTAGAGGTTCTTGGCTGGTTAGAAGGTGCTGGATCAACCGCCACAACTGTAGAAGCTCTTTGGCTCCCTCTGGGCGGTGAGCTGGCACTGCCGCCCTCACTGCCTTGTGGGGAGGGGGCGAGAACATGGTAGAGACTGGGTAAACGAATATCGAGGCGTACACCGCTCTTGGCAAAGAGTTTGTCATTGAGGGAGTAGAGTTTGTCAGCAATGTCACTTCCAAGCATGACGGAGAAGAGTCGGGCGATGTAACGATCCTTGAAGAGCAGAAGGTAAAGCCTCCGTCGTCGCCAGGAAATATAACGGCACTCCGTCTCTGCGGTTAGCGTCACCTAAGGTCAGACAAGGTCAAGGTTTAGGGGAAGTTCAAGGGCATGTAAAATTTCACAACTGTATGAACCTCACGTTACCTTGATCAGTGGCACACATCATTACAAAACTATAAAACACTTTGTTATCATACCTGGAAGTTTCCCTCCTCTGTTGGTCTTAAGGACTCCCATTCTGGAGAGTCAAGAAACTGGTGAGGGAAGATATAATGGAGAAACTGACCTTCTAGGGACACTCTAACCCTGTAAAAGCAATTACTTTAATGTCATTGTTTCATTGTTTCATTTCTGGTGCAACAAAATGCAAGTTACACTATTCAGCTAAGATATTGATATTGAGCTCTGGATATTGAGAGCTACTAGAAACAAGGATTTTTACCATTTCAGGAGCTTAGTACAACTAAGAGAACTGTATGTCTGTACAGGTCTGTTATATGAGACAAAGATAAGCCTTCAGACCTGGATTACTCACCTGCCAGAAAGAAGGAAAGACAGCTGATCAATAGGCGTCTTTCCTTCCAAAGAATATGTTTGTTCGGGTTCCAGAGAGAACACTTTGTTCTCGCTGGCTGCGGTGATCTCTTTAAACACCTGCACAGGTACATCCAGCGGCAGATAGACTGCTGTGTAAAGTGCAGAAAGCTCCTCATTGGATAAACCGTCCTGCATCAGCCGAAAAACCAGATGACACACCTGGGCCAAACATTGCAGCATCAGCAGCAGGTTCCAGAGGAACACGTCAAGGCCACACACCGTCAACCAGCCCCACAGCACCAAACACAAGAAGGCAGGAACCAAAAAACTGAAGATGTACAGAGCCCCATACGCCCCACTGCCACCCATGTACCCCAGAAACATGATGGTGTTCCCCAGATGGTAGATGGCACCTTCTGTGTTGTTGGTCCATCCATCACAGAGTGTGTGATTATAAATTACATTGTCAAACAATACAGAGTCACCACTACTCATGTTTCTGTTTTTGTGATCTCCAATTCAGCCACAAGAATTCATATAACACCAAAAAAAGCTATTTTGACTATGAAAAGTGGTGGTTTGTAAGTCCAAGGTGTTAAAAATGTTATTAGAAAGCACAAAACCAATCGCATAAAACATATAAATGATTCCTTCCAGGCAACAGATGTTTTACTGTAAAACTGCCAAAAACAGTTGGAATAAAGGCTGTTTCATTATTCCATTCCAGAAAATTCCATTCACACCCACTTGTCCTACAATACCGGCCCTGCAACACCTTCCTGTCCTCTGTTCTGTTCTCTCGTCCACACTGAAGTGAAGACTGTAGGACTGTATGCAGCGGGACAGGCGGGGGGGATAGACCCTGAGAAGGATAACCATGTTTGGAATTGAAACACAAGGAGGAAAGAGCGACAGACAGAAAACAGACCCACTACTTAACATAACACAATGATGGCAAGGCAGAGTGATAAGGATAACAAATGATAGTGAGAGAAGGTTTTACTGAAGTTCAGCAATCATGAAAGCTTTTCCCGGGATCACCACCTGGAATTGTTCACAATTAAACAGTAAAGTGTATTCTTGCTCTTCTACAGTAAGAGGGCAGGTGGGCCCAGGCTTAGAGAGACATATTTCCAGAATCTGAAAGAGAGGTGTCATATAACACTGTTTACCCCCTGCCAGGCCATTCCTGTTTGTAGTTTCATATAACTTTGCCCCTGTTTAGCGATGGGGTGCAGGGCAGATTATGCCCATGGGTGCTAGATTAATGAGAAAAAATGAATTTGTTACAGCATAACACAATTGAAAAAAGTGAAGGGGGTCTGAATGCACTGTGTGTGTGTACACATATACATACAGTGGACATCTTGTTCAACTTGACTAGCTGACATATCTGATTGCTGGAGTGCCACAGTTGCTATTCAGAGCTCCGTCTCTTTGGCATTCATGCAGATGGGAATGTTCTGACATGCGGACTCTTTCTTACTCCTGTATACATGCCTGCACGTGCTTTCTCACTGTGGTAAAGAACACTGAAATCACACCCCAGACAACTTATAAGCAAGACAGGGAAGCAGTGGTCAGCCTCCACTGACCGCTGCCCCCTTAGTAGGGGGCAATAAGCAAAGGTTACAGTCCAAACAACATCCATACAGTAAGACAGCATGAGTTTACAAGATGAACTTTCTGTCTACAGCATATGAGTTATTTAAGAATTAAGTTACAATTATTACATAATTATAAAAACATTATTTGTGTTCAATTTGTTTTTTAACAGTGTTGTAAATGTATAAAACAGGCATGATTTAATCTAAACCAAATGAAAAATCAAATCATTTAATCTCTGAAAAACAAGCTGTATTATGCAAAACAAATTAATTATCTCAATTGCCCATATTTTGCATTGCAATTACAAAAGTACTCATCATGAAAAACTGTCTGCATATTTGCAAGACATACAATATTTCCTTGAATGTGGATCTTACCAATATATACAATCAATTACTGATAAGATACTTCATGTCAATATTCTGCATCTCTAATGTTCCATTCAACTTAAAACATTATAGAAATATCAGTATAACATTGTGTATAGTTGCTTTTAAACTGCATATTGTTAAAAGCGCTATATACAAATATACTTGCTTTGACTAGATAAACAAATAGTTACTCGTGTCACTGACTAACTACGCTTATAAACGCATGCATTAGGTTGCATTTGCTCTGTTGCAGGTGTACATGCAGAATGAAGGAGCTTGTGCGGGTAGATCTCGGATTGGAGTGTGCTGGGAGCAGCAGCTCTATTTTAGGCCTGCATGCATAGTTAAATGCAGCTGTCACAAGCCAAACGCTGGTACAGAGAATTCCAAAGCAAAACCAGTAGGAAGTGGATAGCGAGACACAGGCCACACTAGCCTACAATGAATAATCTGTTTATACAGACACCAAATAAAACACTCGGTTTACAGAGAAACAGATACTAATTAGTCCAACATCAATCACTTATCAATAAGCATATGATTGAATATTTATTAGTACCTATTTATTAATTATTAGTAATATTTATTATTATTAATATTTATTAGTCAATAACATTCTAAAAACATTTAGATTTATGCACTGGCATGTGATTTTATCTTAAATGATGAAAAATTATACATTTCATCAGTATGTTAGATTAGACCCACAACCTTGGCTTTCAGACGCCATCCTTCATCAGTTACGATACAAAAACAAACCAAAGCTGTTATATAACGTAAATCTGTTCAAACAGGAGGTGAACTTACAAAAATAGAGTAAGACTTAAAACATGTTGCATAGGATCTTTATTTATTTTATGCTGAAGTAACAATTACATGTGAAAGAAAGTGACAAAAGTAAGACAATATATTCCTCTGAGAAATGTTTCAGCAGTTTTAGCAGTGCATGTCCCCTCCACAGCGTAAAATTATAAATAAAAACACCAAGTCCCAACTCACACAGCCTGGCACAAACTGCAATAAGAAAACATACACAATTACTAAACATATTTGAATGGACTCTAAAAACTAATAGCCTCAAGAGAAAGGATAATTTAATAAAATATACATTTCATTAGACTTTTGAAATTTAAGGTTACTGCACTACCAAGAAGTTATAGTGGCCATAATGTGGTAAAAAAAAAAAAGTATGTGAGAATCAACACTAAGTATTGATACAGGAAATATACTCGGCATATTCAGTAACTTCTGCACAGAAAGCTCAATACTTGCATTATAACACTCAATACAGCATCTTGATTTGTAAGTGATGGTCATTGTCATAACACTCATACACTGAAGCTAAACTTACCACACACTCAATCTCATCATCAGTGTTATATCTTAAACCCAAGAGCCCTCATGCATTCCTTGTGAGCTTCAATGAGGCTTGTGCAACTTTCTTCTCCCTTTTCGATTATGCTGCAACAGAGCCAGTAATGTCAGGTAATGCATTTAAACATAACAGCTAAACTAAAAGTTAACCAACTGCGTAAAACAGCATCCTCACCAGGCATCTCTTGCTTTCTTGGTCTCAGGACAAGCACAGCATGGTTTCAAAGGCTTCTTCTGCTCTGCTCCTTCTATTGCTGGTGTGTTTTCAACACTAGCTGCTGACAGACTCGACATTTCCACTCTGTCACTATCTTTAAAAAATAGTTGGTGACACTGTTAGCTTGCCTTAAACTTTGCCAAAAATACTGGAACTGGCAGCGTGTCTGAACTAGTCACCATTAATTTATCACGTCACGTCTTCTATTATTCAACACGCTGCTTTAAAAATACGAATTATATTAAACCAATAAGAAACAGATGCCTTAATGCAATATTAATTACATTCATTTTCTAAAAAATATTTATTGCTTTCAAAGCGTGATCAGCGTACAGTTTGTTGTGCATCGTTGCAATTATGCACTTATAATGAACTAATAATAACTCAAAACCCTATGAAATGAAAGCATTTAAAAAGCAAATCTTCACTAACTATATGTGATGCAAAAATCCGTGTACTCACTTTTGCCCTTTCTTACACAAACTGCGTGTTGTTGCTGTCAAACACGCGCATAACCCCGTGAAACCGGAAGTTCCGGGTCATGACGCTGAAACGCAAAACAAGAAGTAAAAGTTTGTGATTTCTAAACTAAACCACGTACGTTCACCAGGTAAATAAACTACAATTTAATACAAAATAGGCCTATTAACATGTTAAAGGATGAATAAGAAAAAAATATATTTTTTACAAAATTAAATACAAAATTCAGATAGTCTTGTAAACGTTTTAAAAATCATCAATCTTAAATTGTGATTAAAATTGTTTTATTTGCAATTTGCTGGTATTTTTAGTTATATAATACTATTTAAATATTTTTTAAATAATATTATATGATCGCAAATTACAAGCTTAAGTCTTGGGAAGCTTAAACTTTTATATAATAATTAAATGTGAGTTTTTGTATGAGTGTGTGAGCCATTATTAGTAATTTAATTTTTTAAATTTCAGCAATCATTATTTTGTCGTGTTTTGCAGTGATCAGTGGTTAGATGACTTTATCCTTCTCGTACAGGCTTTAATAATCTAATCATTTATGTGATATGCTAAAGATATGCACTGTGTTGCCCATAAAAGCTGGGTGACATATAGTACAGTACAGTATAGTTATTTTTTAACATCTGATTTTGTGTCTGTATTTCAGTAAAAACAGTACAGTAGAAACTTTATTGTGTTGTAGCATTATAATAAATCATCATCTCACTAAATAGTCAGTCATTAAATTATCAACCCATATGTTTCCTTTTAATTTATTTATTTGTTTTGAAATAAAGGTAATTCCCTAATAAATGTACAGTACTGTTGAAAAAGATTGTGGAACTAAATGTTTTTAGTGCATTTTCTCTGTGTTTTCTGCTGAGCTCAGCAAGGTGCAGCAAAAATAGCTGTTTAGTCCTGACGTCAATTTGTAGGCCAGCCCAGAAGGCCCACACAAACCATGTATTCCCTCTGGAATTTCAAAGGGGCGTTTAGAATAACTTTTTTGATTTATGAGTAATTTCTGTGCATAGCATGACTTTCCTGTTTTGTTGCTGTACAACAGCAAATACACAAGCAAAGCTCAAAACATGAATTTTAAAAGTTCACTGTACTAAGCTTTTACACAGAGCTGCAGTGTTAACACGAGCCTTGTGAATGCTATGAATTTAATTCATATATTTAATATAATAATTAGGTCATTTCTAGGTCATGTGAGGTTAGGTGACATACTAAATTCTCCTTCCCCGGCTTGTGTGCAGGTTAACTGTTTCCTGCCATGAATACAACCTTAGATTGTATAAAACAATGAGTGGCACAAAACAATGAATTAATAAAACCTTGTGCTTTTATACTAAACATGAGCACTTTTATAAACTAACTGTTGAATGGCTGTAAATAAAATCATTCATATATTTATCAAATATGATATTATTTAATGTTTTTAACTGCAATATGCTTTACTTTGGGTTGTATTGTTTTTGATAAAACCAGTAGCTGGCCATATTTTACCGGTAAGTTCTTGATAACTGGACGCAATGTGATATGTAGTGGCAATGAATGATAGTTTGGGTGTTTGTTTGCCTTCTAAGAATCTAAGATCCCTTACCCGTTACATTACTTGCCACTTTGAAATTCAACACCTGATTCTGCCACTCATAAAACTTGCCTGCCAGCGACAACGCAATACAGTACAAAATACAGTACATTATTTATTTTGCTAGTAAACTGTATTATACAGTATTGCTAAGTTGTTTTTTATTTTTAATCAGGTTTACAAGGAAAACACAAGTAGTTATTTCCAGATGTTCCTTAGAGATATGACTGGACTGCAGTAATAGAATGCCTGCAAAAAGATACATCCTGGTTCAGTCTTTTCTGTACCAGCAAAATTATCTGTGCAGTCTTGTGTGTTCATTAAAAAGAATCTCTATGTCATAACCACCGTCATTATCACATAATGAGAGTGTAAGTAATTCTATCACCTCCCATTGTCAGCCTTGGGTCCGGTCCTATCAGAACCATCTGTCTAGTTCAAATGACAATAGTTGTGATATTCAAAACCTGCTCGTGTCAAAGGACTGCTCCACAGTCCAGATGAGCTTGGCTGATGTGAGCATGAGGCACAGAGCCTGAATAGTTGATGAGGCAATAGTTAGTTTGACAGAGAGGAAAGAACAGAATCTCTTTCTCCGCTCTGAACGGAGCCAGAGAACTGTGATGGAAAATTACTCTGCGAGTATATGTGTGTGTGCGTAAGAGAGAAGGAGAGGGAGGATGAGAGTCTGAGAGGACGAAGAAGAAAAAGAAAAGTGGATGAAATGGTCAGCATAAAAGAAAGTCCAGAAATAAAGTTGTCAGAGAGGCACGGTGAGAGAAGTTAAAGGCTCTTGGGTGATCGCAGTGCTTAGTCAGGGCCTGGATATGGAGAGCCACGCACCTGAGAATCACAGACGCTTCAGCTGGAGCGGATGGAAGAACTTACTCCTCCCGCAGCTGAACAGACGCTCGCTGTATGTCTACGGCAGTGAGGTGGCTGTGGAGAAGGAGTGTATCAGACAGAAACAGGAGGGTATATTTGTCATCCATCCCTTCAGTGCTTTAAGGTACGGTACCCTTATCTTGTCTTGGGGGTTTTGTGTGCTGTATGGTACAGCACAGAACTATACTGTTCTGTACTAGCAGAATACAGTATATTATAGTACAGTACAGTACTGTATAGCATAGTACAGAACAGTACAGTACTGTATAGAATAGTACAGTCAGGAATCAATGTTGTTTCAATGTTTAACCTTGCTTAACCTTGCCTTTCCTCTAAATGAATACAGCCTTTCCTTAATCTAAATGTAGCTTCGTAGACAAGACTTGTTGGCTCTTGTTAAATGTTAAATGCTCTTTGTAAGAGCATTTGTAAAAGTGTCTGCTAAATAAATAAATGTAAAGGTACAGAATAGGAAAAAACAATGTTTTAAAACAGTATTCATGGAATTGTGTGCTGGAAACATACAAACCTTACAAAAGCATAATACAAAATGCTTCCTAAAATAGTTGCGGTTGTTACCACTTATAATATTTTGACAAAAATATAACACTGAAATCTCTTCTATGAAATATCAAGCAAAGATTGTGATTAGTGTTGCACTCATACATGCAGGAGTTACTACATCATGTGTATGGTGGCCATAACATTTCTGAATCTAATTGGCATCCCAATGGAGATCGCCTTTCTGGATGGGAACAGTGGAGTAGGGTGGGAAGGTTTCAACGTCTTTTCGGACACTCTGTTTCTGATTGACGTAGGACTGAACTTCCGAATGGGTATCATTAACGAGGACAGTGAGGTAAGGATTAGCCCTAGACATTAGAAACCTGACATGAATTGAACAACAAGATTACTGGATAAACCAGATAAGTTTCACTAATTAAAATAAATAACCAAACACTAATTCCAAATTCTTTCTGTATATTTCCCAGGGAGCCATTCTTGATTTGAAAAGCATTCGACAACGATATTTAAAGAGCTGGTTTATACCGGATATGGTGGCAGCATTCCCAGTTGGATACATACTGCTTATTGCGGTAATGTGTTTTTTCCAACACATTGTACATGTTCAGTTGTACAGTTGTAAAGAGAAAGCAAGTCTGTCTTGTGCATTTCTCACTGCAGGACCTGCAGTATCATGGTGACTCTCCATCATCCAGAGCCAATAAAATGATGCGCATCTTGATGTTCGTGAGAATCCTCAGTCTCGTCCGCCTGCTGCGTGTGTCACGACTTGTTAGATTTTTCAATGAGGTGGAGAGAGTAAGTAGCAAATAACTTGAGTAACTTAAAACCAGTCTTCATGTTTGAATGAGGCACTGATGGACATATTGAACTATGATTCACATGTATGTAAAATATTTATGCAATGAATTCTTTGGCTTACAGTATTGTAAAATTATTCTATAGCAAATCATCATATTCATTCCTGTCTTTATCTTATTTTTGCAACATGTCATTTATGTTTTGAACCTCTGCTTTTTAGGTTTCAAATGCTAACCTGGAGGTTGTGAGGATTTTCCTGAGAATCTTGTCTTTATTTATGATGATTTTCTTGCTGTGCCACTGGAATGGCTGTATTCAGTATTTCGTACCCATGCTTGAGGAGTTTCCTGCAGACTGCTGGGTTAGAAGAGAGAATCTAATGGTATGAAATCAGCATAAAACGTTATTTTAGAACACAATTAATTTTGGAATGTTTAGAACAAATGTCTTAATGTCACTATTGTTTTGTTTAACTCTCAGAATGCTTCAGTAGGAGAGAAATATTCTTTTGGAGTGTTTCGGGCTCTGTCTCATATGACTGCGATATCATATGGTTCCTCTGAAACACCAACAAGCAAGGAGTATACTTTTAATCAGACGATTTAGCGATAGATTCATTTTACCACAGCGTCACACTGTATACGTGATACTTCTTTTAAAGCCTGATGTGTTATTTGCTTCAGATGATGTTGAGCTTTGGATTGTCATGACTAGCATTGTGTCCGGGGCTCTCATGTACACCGTTATGGTCGCCAACACCGCAGCTTTGATGACCGATGTGGACACGACAGCGAGGGCTTATAAGAACAAGGTGCAATAACAAACATAAACCCTGTGAGGATAGTGTGTAGCATATGCATTTTTCTGTTTTCTTTGCTTTTCTTGCTCTTTCTTACACAGATGAATCACCTGGAAGATTATATGACCTTTATGAAGCTCCCCAAAGCCCTACGTATGCGCATTAACAACTACTTTCAGGCCCGTTACGCAGGGAAATGGTACGATGAGAAAGACGTCCTGAACTGGGTGTCGTCATCGCTCAGAGAGGTACTGCTTACAAATGTAATTGCTTATAGACCCAGGATATTAAAATTGGAGTTCTGTGGTTTTACAGTGTCTATGAGAATTGAAAAATTGACAAAAGTATTTAGTGCATTTAGAAATGTACAGTCTCGCTCTTCTGGGAAACTGGACCAAAAAATAGATGATCTACTACAAATAGTTCTCTGATCAAATACTTTGTAGAAAGAGAATTATTTCTCTGTCTGCCACCTGCTTTCAGCTATGATTTATGGCTTTAATGTAAATAAAGCCTATTTTATTTCTAAATAAAGACTTTTAAAAAGCTGCACTTGTTGAAACATTTCTCAGACCCTTATCACAAAAATAAATTCTTTCGTTTTGCTTTTATGTGTAAAACATTATCTTTATAAATACTTGAATGATTGTTTCAATGATTTCATTGATTTTTTAAGGAAATTTTGATGACCATGTGCTCGGGATATGTGAAAAAAGTTCCTGTCTTCAAGAACCGTGGAATAAACTTCATCAACAACATTATCCAGGAACTTCAGTATGAGGTCTACCAGGAGGGTGACATCATCTTCCGTCAGGACACCCCTGGTGACCGCATGTTTTTTATTGAGCATGGGCAGGTCCTGGAGGAAAATGAGTTTTTCCAGAGGGAGCTGTGTGATGGAGACTATTTTGGAGGTGTGACTCAAAATATAAACTTAATCAATGCAATGTATGAAGGTGGTTTCATTTGCTCGCTGTTGATTATGATTTCTTTGAACTACAACTACATGACTTGTAATTTCTTGCTCTTTTTTTAGAATCGTGTCTCCTCACAAAAGAAAGACGTCTGGCCACAGTACAAGCTCAGACTACCTGTCAGCTCTTTTCCTTGTCAGTGGACCGATTCCATTGTGTTCTGAAAGACTTTCCTGAGATCAAAAAGGACCTGGAGACATCCCAACAGGATAAAGACATTCTTATCATATTGACAAAGTAGCTTTAGCATTAGTGATACATTTGAATCTGTACAATTAAGTTTTGAATGGATTTAACAATGTACATATCAATGCATATATAAAAAGATTTGGACTACGCTCATGTACAGTTATGTAAGATGGGACAGCTGATTTATAACATTTATTTTTAGCAATACAATACATTAACTAGTTTGGAATGATGGTGTGTTATATAAAAGCCTTGATCATTTCACAATGCATGTTTAAATGTGACAGAATTCTCCTATCCTAACACACAAACAGTCCCGGAGGCTAACCTATGTCTGTACTCATAGAGGTAATATGAAGCAGCTGGAAAATTACACCTCATCTCCATTTTGCCTGGTACCACATAGATGAAGACACCTGCACCAAGCCCCTCCTGCAGCTTCCTCAGCATGCGATTGGCCAGATACAGCCTAGCCTTACTTGGATCTTCCTCAATAGCGGCATAGATCTTAGGAGGAGGGTTTGGGATCTTCCACTCCAGGTCTACGATCAGCTGGTGGATCCGAGCTTTGTCCAGTGAGGAAGGTGCGTCTCGGTAACAGGCCACCACATTGGAATGTGATTCCTCTGAACAAACAGAGAAGAAGTTTTCGGGCTGTTTGCAGGCCTCTTTCTTCAACTCCTCATCTCCTTCTTTGGCCTCTCCTGCTGCTTCCGTCCAGGTGCCTGCAGGAGGATGTACCATGACAGCCCAGCGTAGCCAGTCATAATTTTGCTCTAAAGTTTTTAGGATCTCTGATGCTTGTTCCTCTGGTGGGTTTCCACTTCTCTGTACCTCCAGAATCTGCTTTTTTACGTCTTCCTCAGCCTGTTCTCTGAAATATCCAGAGCAGCGCCCTCCAGTGGCCTTCATTTTCCTGTAGAGGGCGCTCATCTTGTCTGACCAGGTCTTCATCAGGAGGGCCTGATCTCTGCCTATCAGAGAGGCTTCCACAAATAGACAAACCAGGCCTGTACTTAGAACAAAATTAACCTGAAACATACAAAACGGGACTATTTTTAATGACAGAGTTTTATAATGCACAAATGATTATAATGTAAAAATCTGCAGTTTTCATTGTGACTGTTTCATAAATATACCAAACAAAATTTAGATCCTTAAAGTTCCTAAACGAATTTGGTTAGATGGTAATAAAATACACAGGGATGTTAATCATTCTGTTTTGTTTGTGACCTTTTATTTTGAACTTTTAAGAGCTCTGCTCTACACTTTACACTTTTAATGGAAGTATGTGACCAAATTAACAATATTGTATATATTAAAACTGTAAAATCCATCTTAATATTTGTCTCCTGTTTTTAGCAGGTGCATTCATCCAGAGTGACTTACAATACATTCATACATTTTATCAGTATTTGTGTTCCCTTAGAATCGAGCCCATGACTTTGTGTTGCTAGCACCATGCTTTACTAGTTGAGTTATATAACCATAATGCTCCATAATGTACAATTTTAACATCTAGACATGTAATGGATTGTATTACTGAGCATTTCTTTACATTTATACAGTCTTACCTTTACACAAAACTCCTTCATTTCCCAGCGTTTGGGCTTACGGTTCTGGATGAGTTCCTCCAGCAGGGTAGGCTGATCTGTGAGGGCAGATATACCCATCATACGGTTATAAAGGGCTGTCAGCTGCCTCTCCAGGCGATATTCTCGAACATAGCTCAGAAACACTTCTTTCTCCTTTTTTGTGAACTGTGGCTGAGCTCTAATAGTGGCTCCAAGCTGACTGTACACCGTAATCAGGTCATCTTCAAGATGATGGACCTCATGATCATTCAGCAGGCCTGGTCCAAAAGACCCAAGCTCATTGTCTATCTGGTCCAAATTTTTCTTTACTTGGTCTACGTCCTCCGCTGAGGCACTATCAGTCAGAAAAGCACAGACACTTTCCACCAAAACACGCATTGTCTGCATGAATCCCACAGGTTCCAGGACTTTACCAAAAAGTGACATGATTTCTGCAGTAGATCTGAGTCTAAGGAGAAAATTTAAAGAAAGTTATACATTTCAGTCGTATACAATCTAGAAAGCTGATAAAAGTGAGTCATGTAAGATTTGTTAAATGTTAGAGACTCACCCGAGCACTTGGTGTGTGAAGAGTGTGTGAAGTGACCTTGGTTTGGATCCTCATTTTATACACCTGTGGTAAAGTAAATATCAGTCTGATAACAGTCAGGTCCTCCAGTTCCTTTCAGTTGTCCTTGAGTCAGCAAACACATGTGGACCTTCAAGGAGAATTTTATCATTCGTGTTAAATTATTCTTAACCTTGCTAAGGTCGTGTTAGAAGTTACTCTTGTAAATGCAGATTTAGAGAATCAAGTAGTAAAGTTTAGAAACAGTCTTATTTCTAAGGTCACATTCCACATAATGAGGTTTTTAGTTAGCAATACATTTATTTTCCATTACTGTGTAATGTCCAATCCTTTTATTAAAACCTTGTTTATTACATAGAAATGCTGATTTTTTTTAATTAATGGATTGACTCACTTCATATAACTATAATCAGCCCAAAAAAGATGAATGCACAAAAACTGTACTTTTCAGTAACAAGAATATTGGATACAGAAAACTGAGGACAAGGTCCATCATAACTATTATGTTGAAAAAGAGAAAGACAATGGGGCAGAAAAGGAGAGATGGAAAATTTTACAATACTACTTCTGTGTCTTTACAGTCTGGGCCACTGTAAGGGTGAAAGAGGTTGTGCTTTCAGACAGTGATAAGTCATTGGTCACACATTAAAAAAGCAAACATGTCAGGGCAACTCTGTTACAACATCTAGACAGTGGTGAGTGAGACTAGCAAATAATTAGAGGTAAAAGACTGGTGACAGCTGGTGAAGTCATCTCCACCTGTCTGAAGCTCAAGTACAGTATCCAGAAATACATGGATAAATTGCTGATTAAAACCACTTTACTACTTGGAGCCTGCTAGACATTCCTTGTTAACCTTCACTTTCTGGAAAACCATAACTACGAGTTATGCTTCTATTTGGCGAGTATGACAGCAAACATCCAGTAGGTGGCAGTAATGAGCCTCAGTGGGTTCAGTTCTGCTTATAATATACCAAGAAGAACCCGGATGTTCCGCCAAATTTAAAAGTGTGGGACGATTTATGTTTATATGACGCTTTCTGAATTTGCTTTATTAAACTACAGTGCGTCTATTGCGGTATTGTGCATTTTAATTCTGTTGTCGTTATGCGAATGTTCCTGATCTGAAATGTGCTAAAAGTAGCTATTATAGCAGAGTTTTGTTATTGTCGTTATTTGTTATTGTAAACTGTCTGTATTAGTTAGACAATCCTGAACACAGTAATTCTTTATGACTTTACATAATAGATTATTGACTTATTCCGGTTATTACATTTATATTAAAAGTTTTATTATTTTTGTTACTTTTATTAAAACTAAGCATGACTTCATCTTTTAGTAAACCTGAAGAGCATTCAGTATGAATCCTTCAGAGCGATTCTTCGCGAAGCTGCGCAAACTGACGGTGTATCTGGAGACTGAGAGCAACAATCTTCTGCATGCAAGTCAAAACCTGAAGGAGGATGATGGTAAACTGACAACATGATGTAGTTCATAAAATATTTAATATCCAGAGTTAAGTTCTGACCAGTTAAATGGAGACTTGTAACTGAAATCGACATGGTTACTGTACAGATGAGTTCAAGCCAAACACGTACGTTTATTCACTGTCATTTGTGGCTTTATGCAGAAGATGAAGAGAACGGGGCTCAGGCACTTTACCAGCTACACTCTGAAGTCAGACAACTGAAAGTATGTATGTGTTTATATATGCTGCGTGTTTTACTTTATTTAACCCTAATTTGTGACATAAATGTGCAGCGTCAGGTTCAGGATCAGGTGGCCACACACGATGCAGCAACGACCGAACTGAGGACCTTCATCAGAAGATGCCTGGTGCTGAAGCAGAGGACCACAGAAGACATCGACAGACTGAAGAAACATTATGAGAAATATGGCTACAGACCACGAAAAACAATACAGGAGAATACAGGTGAATGTTTGAGAAGGTTAATTTCCAGTACTGACCCTTTGATTGATAAAAGCTATTATTATTGTTTATGTGCAAGTGTAGAGCTTGCAACATTTTGTTTATTTTAACTAAAGAAATAAGTGGGATAAAAACTTTCCATTGATTTTTTTTTTCTAGGGTTGCTATGATTTACCATCAGATATCTGTTTATAGCACAAATTTCTCTGTGCCTTTTTTGAGCATTTCCATGTTTAAAGAAGTCGGGTTGTAAAGCTATTGACTTTAATAACATACTGTGTATTAAACCCCAAAAATAATTTGTATTTTTTTTTATTTGTATTTACACAATTTTTGAATTTATTTTCATAACTTAAACTGAAGGTATTTTTCCTAATTATGTTGTTATGCTGTTTGTTGTTATTTATACACTGTTATTAAAGTCTTCTGTTTGCTCAATGTTCTAGTGATGGACAGCGCAAAAGAGAAAGAGTTGCAGGAAGACAGAGAGCAGGAACGTACAGATGCACTACAGGAAGATGAAGAGATGGGACAAGATGCCCAGCGATCAGAGACACCTGAGAAGATGCCACTACCTTCTGATGACCATCTGCGGACCCCAAAGCTCTCAGATTTTGGTCTGTCTGCACTTCATTTTCAGAGAGTTCTCGGTGAAGCCGAACTGCCCCCAGATGTTTCTCCTGCTTCAGCTGTGGCTCTTTCTCCTCCACCGTTTGTCATGAACATGCAGCCTCCACAGCCCAAAACACCAAAATGCTCATTGAGTATGGATGAAGATGCTCCTACCCCACAGCTAGAGGACTTTGGGATCTCTGAGTATACCATGTGTTGGAACAATGATTTTACTATGGATCTGTTTAACAAGAAACCACCAAAGAAAAGCAGGTATGTGTACATCACAGTGGCTTGTTGCGTTTGCTTTGGCAATGTATGAGTATGGCGCTCGCAACACTAAGGTAGAGGGTTAAATGCTAATGAAATATTTGGGATTAAAGCTTCTGCCTAAGTCATAAATGCAAATCTTTAGCATTGTATGGACACATCACAGCTTCATAGATGAATGTAAAGCTGCTGTTTTTAAAAGTTGCTAAATGACAGTTATTTAGAATACTGCAGCTTTTATAGTGTTCTATAGTGTAAATATTTCAAGTACAGTATTGTGTCTTTTACAGTGAAACAACAGAGAATGCTCACAAACCCCCTCACGGTTTCTCCAGTCTGTCTTCTGTCCCCAACAAAGGTGTTATTTATGGTAAATCATTTATACTGGTGTTTTCTGAAGAATAGACAAACAAGTTAAAGAATTTAAATTCAAATTTGAATTCTCTAACTTGTTTGTTTATTCTTTTAATTAGGCAAGTATGCAGATGATTGCAAAAATGTTTTTCTTCCAAGTTTTTTCTTTTTGATGCATGTTTCTGTTTAAATCTTTCAGAGAGTATGGAATCCCCGGAGCCTCCTGTGTTTTGCACCCCAGGACTTAAAATTGAGAAGCCCCGGGTTCCATCTGCTCTACAAGTGGATGGACAGATTAATTTTGAATCTCCTCCTCGCCTTAATAACGGCCCTTCTACCCCAGAGGTCCCTGCATTTGAAACACCCTTTGTCAGCAAGCTCATAAAAAAAGTACATCTACCACAAGATGGTTTTATTTTATAACACTAAGCCATGACAACATTCCATGATCATGTCCAATGGTTCCACTCAGCCAGCAATTGTATTACAGGAGGCCAGACAGGAAAGACACGAGCAGCTCAGGGGATTCCAAGGAAGCAGCTTCCACGCACCAGAACTGTCCATCGAAAACAGATCTTCATTGTGTGACGCTCCTGAGATGCCAGAAATTCAAAGTTATGAGGAGGAGGTCATGCCTGAGATACCAACTCTGCAGTCTTATTTTGGGAATTCTCTTGCTTACGTAAGCAGTCATTATTTTTCCATTAAAACTCCACATTATATCCAAGATGTGATATCAAACCTTGTAGTCTGATTGGTGTTTTGGTTCAATTGATTGCAATATAGTTTTTCCTTCCCATAACACTGAACAGAAAAATACACCAGGTGATAGTCTGGCAGAGATACAGATGGACCTTAAGGAAAGCCCCGTGCCTGAAGATGGACTTAACCAGAATTGGGGTTTTGCAACTCCAAAAGTCAGAATGAAGTTTCCTGTGGAGCCATGCACACCAGAGATGCCCGATATGAGCTCAGTGACACAAGATATCTTAAAAGTGAGTCACTACAATTTCATGTTCTGAATTGGTTGTACTGCTTTAATATGTGAATGACAACATGGAGATTTGATTGTAATTCTTTTCTTTATTTAGCTTGTGGCTCAGTGCAAGTTCTGAGCGCCCATCACTGGAACTGTTCTGCAAAGCTTGTGGCGACAGGAAGATGTTTTTGATGTTGTTGTAGACACGTTAACAAGGCATTTTAAAGAAACCTAAAAATTAAATTTAATTATTCAAGCAACTGCCATCATGTTTTTATTATGCATCAAGAGCTGACTGCATTAAGTTGTAAAGGTACTGGCAACCTTTTTAAAAAAAAAATAAAACTATAATACCATATAATGGTATAATTACCATTATCCAATATTTAGTTTGGCTTCTTATGCTTTCCTGATGTATTCTGTTTTAGAACATTGAAACACTTAAAGTACTTATATTTCTTATGGATTTACTTTAATTTCAAAAGTTTATAAATATATTTAGACAGAGACATTGTACTGAAAAAAACGTCTTTAATGGAGGTCATGGAAACAACCAAATCTAAAATGTAGATCCAGTATAAAACCCTCAAAGAATGTAAAATATACGGAAAACAAAATGTGTCTACATATCCAGACCATAATAATCACTCCATATAGGGATACTTAATCCTGATTCTAGAGGTTTATCTTCCTGCAGAGTTCACTTCTAACTTACAAATAATTGGGCAAACAGTTAAGCAAGATGTTTGAGGTCACCTGAAATGTTGGAGCAGAGCTGGAACTAAACTATGCAGGAGTGTATTGACTTCCAGTAGCAGGATTTAGGACCCCTGACTGATCAAACACCCTCTAGGGTTTAAATCTGTCTGTTTTAGTAGGGTCTCATGCGTCCTTGGACTGGAGGTGCACGGTTAGGTGGTGTAATGGCGATGTCAAGGTAATCTCCGATTTGAAAACGTTGAGACTGAAGAGTCATGGAATCATCTGAACCTTTGCGTCCTGAAACTGTACTGCCAATCTCTTTAACCCTACAACAAAACCGGTTAAATTAGTTAGGATTTATAAGATTTTCACTGGTTAAGATAGAAAGTAAAGCCAAGAATCTTTCAGCAATGTTACCTGTATATTTGTCGTTTAGGGTCTGGGTAAACAATTGCAAACCCAAAATGTGTGCCTTTCTTTCGCGCTTCTGGATAGACCTCCTTTACCAGACTTGTGAGTTCTTTCAAAGTAGCATCCATCCTGTAAATAACACAGATGCAATTCATAATTATACAGAAGGTTGATGGTACTGAATGTTAAATGCACTTTAAACCTAATCTGATACATACCAGGTGTAAATCTGTAGCTCGCTAGATGGTACGTTTCCCCGAGCAAACTCATCCATTCGATGATGCCTGCCGTTGTTAGTGGTGAACACTCTCAGCAGAAGGGGGCATGTCTGCGGGACACATAGAGATGCAGAAATAAATCGGATATACTCGGAAATAAATTTGTTGAAAGGCTCTTGCTTAACTTGCCGACAATGTTATTTATAAGAAGGCAAATTAACGCTACTTCGCTTAAAAGACAAACGACACATCACACGACAAAGTACAGTGCTACCATTACTTTACGAATTATTTCCTATATAATTATTGTAGAGCTAAACAGGCGAGATCTGCTTGGTTTAGTGTAATTAATTGCGTTCACCTTTATTACTTTAGATTTCAATGTAGTAAATTAGCTTAGCATGCGAACCATCGTTAGCTCGGCGTTTGTGTTCGTCTAAATCGACCAATTCAAGTAAAGATAAACAAACCTTTTCTCTGTCTACTGGCTTCTCGGGCTCTTTTTTTATTTCCTCCTGTGTTACCCTCGATTCCACAGCCATTTTATCTAAATTTGTTGCAAAGCAAAAGATGAATGCTCCTCACGCAGCCAGTAAACGAGCATTCGCGTCGCACTAATATGACAACACAGCAGAAGTACCAATCACAGCCCGTGACGTCAGGCGGTAGCCAGACTACTCTACTCCGCCGCCATTTTGGGAGTCAGATTGTAAATAAACTAGCAAAGAAAGCAAGTAGGCACACGTATTTAGTGGCCTTAATATGGTTCACACGTGCGTGGTGGCCGGTTGTCGGAACAGGAGGACTCCAGGGACGGCGTTATCCTTCTACAGGTTTCCGCGGGACCCAGAGCGGAAGCAGCGGTGGATTGCTGCTGTGAACCGTGAGGGATGGGTGCCAAACGAGGGCAGTAGACTCTGCAGCACCCACTTCATTTCAGGTATATTGCGACAGTATTGGCGCTTTACATTTTGCGATTTTTATGTGCATTAATTTGTGCACGCATTAAACGACACTTAAGCGATACCGCAGCCTTTTAATGTTTGTAACGTTCCCACATAAGAGGCATCATGTTAAAGGTACCATGGTGATAAACAAAAATTTGCATAATACAGTATGTTTTCGTAGCAATGATAGCCTATAATGTATTATAGTAGGTTTATTGTCTCAACTGTTGATACTGTGACATAGATGATAATGTATTCCTGTTTCATTTACAGGAAAACAAGTGAAGAATCCCAGATCTCCAGACTATGTACCTTCAGTTTTTACTTCAGCCCCAATGTGCCCAAATATGAAGGAAGCAAGTGCCTGTGGATTTCCTGATAAACAAGAGGCACACGTGGAGGCAGCCAATGCTTTGCTCTTCCTACAAGGACAAGGACGTTTCTTGGAAGACACAGGCCAGATCCAAAGTCAAGAAGAGCCAGAGAGTGTCTCCTCACTAAGCAGTTGTAATGAAGAGGAGGATGATAATGATGAAGATGATGATCAAGGGGAAGAAATCTCACTGACAAGTGTAAACCAAGGTGGAAAGACAGTCCAGCACATCCCCACTAGGTCTCCAGACTATCAGTCCAGCCTTGACGCCCTTAAGAAAGAGAATATGGAACTGAGGGAATCAGTAGAAAAGATGTCTCTCACTGAGGCATCATTTAGAAATGATCCAGAAAAGGTTAAGTTCTATACTGGATTACCAAACTATTTTGTGTTTGAGACTGTTATGATGCTTCTCATGCCACATATGAAAGGGGACAAAAATGCAAAACTTTCAAAGTTCCAGCAACTACTTTTGACACTAATGCGACTTAGGCTTGATCTTAGAAACCAAGACTTGGCTTATCGTTTTGGGATAAAGGTTGCCACTGTGATCAGGACTGTTCATCAGATTATTAATATCATGTTCACCACACTAGTGCCCACTGCTGTTTTTTGGCCATCTAGAGTTGAGCTCAGAAAAAACCTGCCTGCAGCTTTGCGTTCTACGTACCCAGACTGTGCAGTGATCATCGATTGCTTTAGGGTTTCTCTGGAAAAAGAGGATGTAAATCAACAGGTGGCATCCACCGTGTTGTCCGTGCCCACTCAGTCCACCCAGTCAGCCATGGTCAATGAGCTGAAGTATGTGATGGGTGTCGCTCCACAAGGTGTGGTCATGTTTGTTTCAGGTGGATCACCAGGTCACATCAGTGACAAAAATCTAGTGGAGAGTTGTGGCCTTCTCTGTAAACTCCTGCCAGGTGATGTTGTGCTGGCAGAGCGTGACTTTGACATTGGCGACTTGGTGGATGCCCACAAAGCTGAACTCATAATCACTAGTAGTAGTTACAGTACTCAGAGTGGACAGGATGGAGAAGGTTCCTCACTAGTGGGTGCCTTTTCAGATAATGCAAATGTTCATAGGCATGTAGGGCAGGTAATAGAAATGGTCAAGAGAAGATATTCTATGTTGACTGGACCAGTGGAGAGTCCCTTCACAGTCATGGATTGCATTTTTAATGTGAGCACTTTTGATAAGATTGTACAGGTTGCCTGTGCCTTAAATAATCTGTGTATTTCTGCTGCTCCACTGGAGTGATCTCCAATGTCCACACTCTACAGAATGCTATTTCCTCAGCTGTTTAAAAATGAACTTTGCCTGTACATTGCCTAAATGCAGACTTATTCCCTATTTTAACAGAATCCTTTATTTTATTAGCCTCTGTGTCGAAAGGGGAAATGAACATTTCTAAGAACATTGAAACATTGTGTTATGCAACCTAAGGACCAGTTTAAACCAAACACATCAGGCTCTGTTCTCTGCACTATCTACTAAATTGTTCAATTCTCTAGTGTTATTACATAAGGAACTTCCTTAGTCTCTAGGCTGACTTTGTTGATGCTTTGGTTTGATAGAGACATTCCATTCATTGTTTAGGTTTAATGTGGTATTTTGGAGAGTAGACTCTGAATGATAATAATTTAAAACATCCAAGGCACTGAACAATGTCCTTCAGACAGAGACAGTTTCCAGCTCTTACTTTCCAGTGCCTTTCCCAATGTGATTCCTATAGCATTTTTTGCTTCTGTATAGGTTCATGTATTTTTGCATCAATAGCCTTTTGTTCTGTCCTTTTAATGTTGACCTTCACAATACACAGTACCACAATATTACAACTGAGTTACATTCATTGCTATGTGTTTTTATTGATTTATAAAGACTGAAGTACAGCCAATGCACTTACTGTTTACTTGATCTATGTTGTGGTTTCTGAAAGTGATGATGCTTATGTTAAATTTTCAACATTTTTGTTCCATGTTTTCATGTGTTCTGTGTGCCGAGTTCACCAACATATCCTTAAACTAATGTAGCATCTTGTTGTGTAACGTATGCAAATATCTGTCCATAAAATGCTGAGTATTTGAAGATGTTTGGAATTGTTATTTTTCAATCTCTGTATTGCTTTTAGTTTCTATCACCTTTTTGACAGAAACACACCAGTTATTATTACTTGAGCCTTGTGTCGTGATCATTCATCCAGGCATATAAAAAATAAAAATTACCTTGTATGTTTCATGTTTCAGTAAACATGGTTTTCATTGACCCAGTAACACATTTTGAAGTTTAGACACTGGAGTAAAAAAGAAAGTCTTGTCTTTCTAATTATGTTATTATTTAACTTTTGACTCTTGTTTATTTCAGGTCATTAAACTTAAAATGTGTATCTGAGTACAAATGACTCCAAATGATAGAGCAGGTCACATATGTGATTTGTGACACTTGCAAGTAAAGTACATGTAAACAACACAAGCGTAGTGCATATGTCCATCAATATTTTTTATAATAAAAATATTATATTTGTTAGTGTGCTTGTCCATCAGATGAGAATCTCAGCTATTGACTAGTGTTGTAAATGTAGGAAGCTCCGCCCACTGTATGTGCAGTGCTGACGTGCATGGCTGCCTCACGTGACTCCTCTGGAATGTTAACAATGCAGTAAGTGTCCAACTTTGTACTGCATTCAAATTCAGCCGAGAAAATGGAGGACAATCCCATGATTTTCACTGTGTGCGTTTCATGAGAGGACATCGAAAGACGATCCCCGCACAGCAGAACATTAGAGAGATAGTCTACAACTTAAGTTTAAACCACTTTCTTGGATTAAGGTACCACGCAAATCACATGGTGAGTGGATCAAAAGTTTATTTTTATTAGAGACTATGGACGTTAAACGTTCATAAGAGAAGGAGTGGTTCGATTTGCTGTAGCATATTCATTTGTAGTTATGGGAGGGAAGTTGTATTGCTTGTTAAAAGTGAGTTGAATGTGAAGAGTGAATGTGCATTGGAATGCGGAGTCGCTCCAGCGGATCTGCGCTCCTCTCTTGCTCCAGCCGCTCAAAGAGCTGCAGTTTCAAGGCTTTGACTGGAAAAGGCCTCGCAACCTTATTGCTTATTAAAATTAGTTTACATATGTGAATATACCCAAATAACGAGTCGTCTCTATTGCACTTTGTTCTGTAATAACAAAAACGTGAGATTAGTTCATCAGAATTTTCTTATGTGGTTCATACGACTTTATCCCGTTTTCTACCAATAGAGAAGATATATTATAAAATTACAGAATGATGATGTTTGTATTAACTACATGTCATAGTTCACACTTTAAAATCATAATTTTGCCTGATAAAATAATAATAAAAACATTACAATTATGTTAAAACTGTAAAAATTATGTTTTGTCGCTGTTGTCGGTGATAAAATCATGTTTACTGGTGAGTAACAAACTTTTGCGACTTTTTCGCAGGATTTTGGATATGCATCACACCCAAACAAAATATTTACACAAAATCTGACGTGTTAGCTATACCATAAAATGCTGTTCTTTACCACAGGCATATTGCATTACACATTTGTTTTGAAACGGTATCATTTACCCCAGTCACTAAATTGTTTTATCGTGTAAAATATGGGTTCACACATAGGAACTTTCTTTGTATTAACTTTTGTGATTTGATGTTATATTGTCAATTCTGGACTAAGAATGTACTGCATCCTGTCCATATTTACTGAGCACCTCTCATGTCCATTTCATGTGCCATATATTGTGGAGTTATTGGGAGTAGCACTGTGTAGTGCTTTTGAATGAACGACACATTTATAATGACTTATACTGTATCTATTTCCATCCTGTTAATGAACAATGGAAGACAACACAGTGTTGTTACCATCTATGTATAAAAGCTTGTGCTGAAAGCATGTGAATATTGCAGCTGTGTAATTGTAATCTTATCTCTGGCTCTTAGCTCTGGTTCTAACATCACCTGTAATTGCCAGTTAAATAACCAGTAAGAAAAATAACAAGTATCAATACAACAGTATGTGTTTTCCTTGGGAATCAAATTCATGACTTGGCATTGCTAGTGCCATACTCTGCCAAACCTACAGCAACTCCTTAAATCTGAATCTGTTTGCTTTCTCCTACATGATCTCAGAAATGCACTTGTTTGTTTATGTATTATGTGTTTTTGAAATAGTGTTTGGATGCTGTCCTTGTGATGCAATGGTACAAATTTTGGTGTTGGAATGGAAAGGATTGGGGTTTGTGTTGGAAGCGTTGAAGGAATGAAAATTAAACTGCACTTCCTCAAGGCTGAGAAATCTATTTGCAGTATTGATCATGAGTGTGCCAAAAACGTTTCTGTCAAAACACTTTCGTGCCATACCGTTTCCAGAAACTCATCACTTTTTGTAAATAGCACATGAAATAATGTTTCGATTATTTCACAACCATGAAACAGGATTTGTTATTTGATATTGCTAGTCAGAGGTGGGTGGTATTAGGGCATGACTATTCTCTTTTATATTATACTAAGCAAGAGTTTGGATATTCCAAGAGTGTTAAATGAGTCTTTAATATTTTTGGTCTTCTTTCCTTAGAGGAAAAACACTGTAAATGTATAAAATAACAGTCATATTTTTTACATAACAGATGCATGCTGACATCAGCTACAGATGTTTTTCAGTTACAATGCAAATGTATGCAAAGTTCATGTTTCTGTGATGTGTATTTTTATACGTGAAGTTACTGTTTTAATACCATCTTAAAACGTAGTGCATGATTTCCTTGTAAAAAAAAATGCTTTTCAGACTGCATTATGGAGCCACATTGTATGTGCTTTGAGATAAACCTGTGAAAGAGGCACTTACCTCTGGACTCAGGTATTTGACAGAGTAGTGATTCAGGCCCTTGGACATGCTTGGGCCGCACCCTGACCCCTCTATCTAACTCCTGCCCTGTCTCCACAGGCAAACATGCATACCAGACTGGGATGGAATGAGCATGCAGACATAACCCCTCACATGTCTTGGGAGGAGGGGGAGTGTAAGCCCTGAAAGGGCTGATGGGATGCGAGTAGAACTGCATCCAGCAGAAGACGGAGCCAAAGAGGCACCAGAAGCAAAGACAAGGAACAACAGGAATTCTAATCTTCCCTTGCATCTTTCCTACTGTAGCCTGTTATCTAATTAGGTCAGGCAATCTCAGAACTCATCCCGGGTGTGTTTTTCTGTGTGTACAGTTGTGTGACTTGGAATTTTGGAATTGTATGACTGTTCCAGTGTGTTTGTCTTTACTTTCTGAGTGAGTAATTGAAAGAACATTTTTGTCTTTCCTAAGTGTGAAGTGTTTGCCTGTGAGAGCACTTGACTTTGAACGTAAGCCAGAACAGGCCACATTCACTTATGAGGCCTAAGACCTTCCCCGCCGCCCCATATGTGGGCAACACGCGCCAGCGCCTGCAGGACATCAAGGAGGGACTGAAGCAACCAGCAAAGCTGGTAAGCCAAGCGCTTCATGGAGGCAATGCCCGAGGGGAGGGGGGCAGAGGGGGTGACTCTAAGGGCAAAGACCAAGCTGGTAGACAACAACAGCTCAGACAGCCCCAGAAGTTCAACAACTACCAAAATGCCCTACGAGAGATCCGCAAGTCTCTGATGCCTTTTGCCAATGAGTCGGGTCCGGGCTCAGTGCACCCTGGAGAAGTCAACAGGCAGATGCTGCAGGATCTTGTCAATGCTGGTTGTGATCAGGTAAGATAGTTGGAATAGTTAAATAATTGAATAATAATAGAATAGTTGTGTGTGTATTAATTCACAGTCAGCAAATGTTACTTTGGTAACCAACAGTAATTAAATAGTCAGTTGATTTTTTTGTCTAAATGTTCTTTTTTTATTTGTCCTTTTAACAAACACTTTTATAGGGTATAAATCATCATAAATCATGTTTTTTTGGCATGTATTAGTTTAGAGGGGTTTCTGAAATCCTTCAAGCTTGAGCAATAGTTCTGTGAAGCTTGTGATGGCTTGGCACAAATACGGCTTTGAACATTGTACAGTAGATATGCGACACAATCCATCCAGTCTTTGCCAAGTCCAAAATCATTACATAATATTGAATGTAATGTTGAAATGGCAGTCAGCTTTCACAATTTATTTGGATTTTTTTCTAAAGCACTGTTGAACATCTCCACCCCAAATGAAGTGGAAAAGGCCAGTTAGCTCGTCCCTTTACCCTCAAAATCCAGAACATTTAGTTTTAGACTTTATAAAAATAGTTTTCTTTAGAATTTGTAGAATTTAATATTAGTTTTGTTTCATAGTATACCAATTACAAAGCGACCAAATTCTAAACTGTTGACAATATGAAGAATTTGTGGCCTCTCTTTTTTACACTGATGTCAAACTTGTAAAAAAACGTGATGAAAGGTCTTGGCCAGTATTGGATCTGTTGTGGGAGATATTTTGTGCTTACTAACACAGACTCGGATCATTAATGAATATATGGTGGGGCTTTGCTGCTCATGAGCTCGGCGAGTGGCACTGTGATTGTATTAGGCATGTAAGGAATGTTGTGCTCAAGCCCATGCACAACACTAGCGAGAAATCCACCACGGCCCAGCGGAATTACGAGGCCTAGCTGTAGGGAGCCGGGCTGCCTTTATGACACCGCTAAATAGAGACTGGAATGGGGCTTTTTTACGTCTCTGGAAGCTGAAACATGCTATCAGATGAAGCATAGAATGGACTTTTTTATCTTACATTTTTACCTTACATTTTCCTAACATTTTTATCTTAAAAGGCATTTGCTGTTGGTCCTGATGCTGGGCGGATTTAGACAATAGCTTCGGTCAAAATAGTTTTTACGCAATCTTGTATAAACATGTTTATGAATAACACATAAATGTACTTTCACAAAAATTTTTAACCTCAGGTTTAAAGAAGACATTTGGTTTCTTGTGGGATGGAGATACATAAGCATGTGTGCATTTCACAGTCATTAGGTTGGTTGTCTTAGCCCTGCATTGATTGATTGATTGAACACAAAACAGTTTTCGATAAGGAATGACAGACGTTACACTGGGACAGCACAGACACTCTGACTGTGTCCTTTTTTTCCTCTTCACTTGTCTTAGTTTATTTTTATACTTGTTGAAGGTTTGAGTACTATGTGGGACTTAATACTAAGTTAAAGGTTTTTATTTAGTTGTTATGAAAACATGAAGTTTGTGTTTTGTGGCTCAGCCTGACTGACCTCGTCTCTCAGCATTCCGATTTAGCATCGCCAAAAGTGAATTTCAATTGTCTTCTGTACGCCTTTTCCTGTCTCCCCGAAGATTCGTACACCACAGGCGCCTAGATCTCCTGTAGAACTGGGGCATGCGTTAAAGCATTTTTTTAATAATAGTGATATAGCCATTATTGTGTAATGGCATGGTGTGTGATTTGGTATTTTTAATTCTCTGTTGGCCTCTGACAGGAGCCTCTGTTCTTCCGTTGACCCTCTCTGCATTCCAGAAGAGTAAATGGCCGCCTCTGGTTCCTCCATGGGCTTCTTTAGCCTGATCGTTATCTTTGGTTTTTGGCTCTCAGATTACACAGTGACTGCTTGATGGTTACATAACTACCCTTAAAGGAGGAAATGTTTTGGTTGGGAATGGGGGAGTTTAGGGAGAAGATGAGTATGACGTGTTGTAGGTTTGTGGTTTCAAGCTTGGGATGTGAAAAGCCGCTTGTGTTCGTCATGCATGTGATGTTTGTGTACTTGGGAATTTTTACAATATGGTATGTGTAGTGTTGGCATATTTTAATGCAGAACCGGATCGTTACAGTTTACGTTTACAGTACATTTACAGTACAGATGATAATCCCCTCTGTACCTCCACCCACTGACAATGATGTCCATACGTGGCTACATTTTAGAGCCCCCCATATGGCTTTCATTTATTATGTCAGATGATGGAATGCGTTTCAAAATTTAGGTAAAAGTGGAAGCTTATAAAAATGGCTTTTTGAACAGTATGGTTATGTCACTTCAGTCAGGAAGATTCTATTTGCTTTTTAAGAAAAGACTTTGGGGGTAAAAAGTGTTTGTGTTTTTGTGTGGGCACTTACCAACACCACAGTCAGAGATTTTTTTTTTGCTTTGAGGCTTGTGGTGCTGACCATCATGACACGGGTGAAAATATAAACGAGATATTTTGGAAATTATGAGTATGAACAATTAAAGTGAGACTGAAACCAAAAGAGCTTAAAATAAGCAGTGGGAGGAGAAAGTAAAATTTTAAATGGAGAATGAAACGTAGATTTAGACATAGTTGGAATTCTTGCTTCCTGCTTAGTGGAATGTCCGTAACATCTGCCCACATGACATTGGAGGTCAAGGCTAAAACTCTGACCCAGAGCCAATCCAGACCCAGCCCTTCATAAAACCAGACTGTAGTCCACGTTGGACTGGTGTGTGAGAGTAAGAGTGGCGCCTAAAAATCACTATGAGGGACGGGAAGGCACACACCCTTGGAGTGGACACTGATGGAATGCAACAGAGAGCAACTGTGCTTCTGAGATGAATGATCGTAGACAGACAGCATGTGTTTGGGGTATTTCCTGTGCCTGCTCAGTCCTTGTGCTTTGTACAGTACAGACTGTAGTGCCTACATGTGTAATTGCTTAATCGTTGTTTTTCCCAGACACTTTTGTTCACACAGGCGTTTAGACAAACTGATGGTTATTCACAGTGACGCAGTAATTCTAACTAGCACTCACAGAATGTGTAGAATTTGTGTGGATGTGACTAAGTGTGCCCACGGTTTGTATGACTGCCTTTTTACACCCATTTGATTTTCGCTCTCTCTCATTGCCGTCTAACTAAGACTCTGAAATATGTTTACATGTCTTCATTACTCTAGTATTGGCATAGCTGTTTGGTTAAAATATACCTACTTCCTTTGAATTTCATTTACTCTTTTTCCAAACGCTTGTTTGGTGCAGTGTCATGGATGTCCACCGGGGGCAGTTTGAGATACTGTTTCAGAATTTGGTTTGAGCAGAATGTCTTCTGAATGAGCTCATATGCCATTCAAGGGGATTTCCTCATGTAGGTGTTGGTCTCAGCTCACAGAAGACTGTACATGTCTGAGCTGTTTTATTTTGGATCACTGCAGTTGCAAAATGTGACAAAGAAATTTGGAACATTGCTGTGAACAAATGTTGTGTGGTGGGGAAAATCATTGGAAATTCACTTCAGTCGAAAGCTACTATCATTTGAGACTTTTTGTTGAGACTTCATGTTTTATGAGTTGCAACATTACATCCAGAAGTCATCACAGTTCACAGTCTCTCAATACATTGCTATTATTAATATGGATTTATATCTGATGATTGTTCCAGTGTGCCAAACTGGAGGTTGGGTACAGGAAATGCATAACTTGCGGAGGAAGCAGCTGCAGTATTGTTAACAATTCTCTGCTGTATTCCATCTAACAACGTTCTTACAACATTGGCTAACATTTTCTCAAAGTTCTTTCAAAGTTAGTAGAACTTTAACGTTATACATCATCAAAAACGTTATTGAGTTGTTAGCGGAATGTTTTAAAAATGTTTTAAACATAAAAAGTTTGAATAACATTTTTTTATCCAAGCAATAACATTAACACAATGTCTATAAAACTGGACGTTTTCAATGTTTGTAGAACATTCAAGATATCATTTTCTTACACCTTAAAAGCTGTAATGTACATGTTTGATGTGTATTTACATGTTTGTTTTAGTAAATAATTGAAATCTGGGATCACTGGGATCCATTTGCCACAATACGATAATCTTCAAGAATTTTATTGAAGATGCTTTTTTTAGTTTGCTGAGATATGTTTAACATTAGTTTTATGGGCAGGTCTAACAAAAATTCAAACTAAGCTCTTAGTTGTTACAAAGAGGGTCATGTCTGTCAGTAGTTGTGATGTTATCTTTGGGAAAATTTAATTAGGATTATATCAGGAAGTATAAGTAATTAGGTGTGATATCCAGCACACCCACAAGCAGTATTGCATCATAGTTATTATTTAAACCTTATATGCCACATTTAAGTGGAAAAGTGATGCATAAATGACAGGAAATCTATTTTTTTTAAATGCATGTGATGTCACTTTTCTGAAAGTTCTTAATTTCTGAAACAGGAAATGGCAGTGCGTGCCCTGAAACAGACTGGCAGCCGTAACATTGAGGCAGCATTGGAATACATAAGTAAAATGGGTTACCTTGACCCGCACAATGAACAGATTGTACGTGTCATCAAACAGACTTCCCCAGGTTTGTGCATCTTAGCATCACACACTAAGCTAAATAGATATGCATATAACTGCATTAAAACTCAAGATTAACATTTTCTAATCTTGTACAGGAAAAGGTGGCATGTCAAATTTGATGGACCACCGATCAGCGATGGAGGGCACTGGGGAGGGTGCCATGCCCCCTTATCACCAAATGGGAGCTCCACTATATGAGGCAGCTAGTTATGGGGCTGAGGGTGAGATGTCTCGTGCATACATGGGTGGACCACCTGTCATGAACTACATGGCACCCCCTGCCAACCCTGCACAGGGTCCTGCCATTGGGAACCCAATGGGTCGTCCCACCAGTATGGGTGCCTATTCAACAAGCATGACTGGGCAAACTAACCCTGGGAACCCTATGTACACACCTGGTCCAGGTCAGCAAACAGGGTACCCGGGCGGAATGGACCAGGCTGTGATGGGCTACAGTGTACCTGGACCACCCATGCAACTCCAGTCACAACCCCCAGCAGGCCCTGGCCCTCATTATGACTACAGGCCCCATATGATGGAGCCCTCCAGCTATGGGGTTAAACGGAGTGCCTCCTTTCAGAATAAAATGCCCCCATTAGCACCAGAAAGCTATGTTAATATGCCAAGCAAAGGGGCAATGGGCCAAAATGGTGGTGGGTATCCTCCCAATTTATATCTACCACCACATTCACATCCACACCAAGCCAACCCCAACTCATATCAAGTTGCCATGATGCCACGCCCCCCTGGTGTGAACCCTGGAGCAATGGGTGCAGAGTTCTCAGATGTTCCCCAAGGCCTCCATACCCCTTCCAGAGCCAGTCTTAACCTTGAAGTTTATGAACATCACTGGCCAGGAGCCCAAGGTCCAGAAGGAGCTCCTCCAGCCAGGCAGCCACAGGGGCCCTTTAGAGGGGAGGTACGTGTCCCCAGTAGGACCAATTCCTTCAACAACCACCAAAAGGTGACTGTGAGGCAGACTTTGCCACCAACAGCTGCTGTTGCTGGCAAGCAGGAGGCACCTTTGGGTCCACCTAACACAATCACTGCAGTGACCTCGCCACCAATCCAGCCGCCTGTTAAGAGTATACGGGTCATGAGGCCTGAGCCAAAGACAGCAGTGGGACCATGCCACCCAGCCTGGCTTAGTGCACAAGCCCAAGAAGCACCAGAGTCTCATGGATATATGCCAGATGAGACCTTTGCCCTAGAACCCAACCAAGAGCACCGCTGCCCGCCTCCACCTTACCCCAAAACACTTCTCCTGCCTGGGTCTGGACCTGGAGCTGAACCTGAGTCTGGCACTATGGTTGTAATACAAGATGTCAGTGCTACAAGTAGGACTGTCCAGAGTGCTACAGTAGGGAAAGAGGAGGAACCTGTCTCCAAAGACAAAGCCAAGACAGGCAAAGGGGAGAAGTTTGTAAAAGATAAGAAGCAGATACAGACTTCACCTGTACCTGTACGGAAAAACGCCCGTGATGAAGAAAAGAGGGAGTCGCGCATTAAGAGTTACTCTCCCTTTGCCTTCAAGTTCTACATGGAGCAGCATGTGGAGAATGTGATGAAGACCTACCAGCAGAAGCTCAACCGCAGAATGCAGCTAGAGCAAGAGATGTCCAAGGTAAGCTGGACCTTTGTTGACCACAAAATGCATTATGAAAGCTGCAATCTGTTGCCTCTCTATCGCAATCTCTGTTTGAAACATAAAACTGCAGGTTCATTTACCTGCTTTTATTTGTGTCTGTAAAAAAAAAATTAAGCCTAGCTGGCATTTGCTGCGAAATCAGTCCCCACAGCCTGAATTATGAATCAATATTGTAAACTTACCATTGTGAATTCTCATTTTGAATACTGATCTTCTATGTACTTGCTTAATAACTGTTTTTTTTTATTTTAACCAAAAAAAAGTTATTTGCAGCTTTAATCACAGCAAAACTTAACTTGAAATTTAGGTTATCATTGTTTATTTATTATCAGTTACTATCGACCACTCTCCTCTGTCTCCTCCTCTCCACCAGGCTGGCCTATCAGAGGCAGAACAGGAACAAATGAGGAAGATGCTTTATCAGAAAGAATCCAACTACAATAGACTACGGCGCGCCAAGATGGACAAATCTATGTTTGTCAAAATCAAGACTATTGGCATTGGAGCCTTCGGTGAGGTTTGTCTTACACGTAAAGTAGACACAGGGGCTCTATATGCCATGAAGACTCTACGAAAAAAAGATGTTCTGAACCGGAACCAAGTAGCCCATGTTAAAGCAGAACGGGACATCCTGGCAGAGGCTGACAATGAGTGGGTAGTTAAGTTGTACTACTCATTCCAGGACAGAGATAGCCTGTACTTTGTTATGGACTACATTCCTGGAGGAGATATGATGAGCCTGCTAATCCGAATGGGAGTTTTCCCAGAGCTCTTAGCCAGGTTCTACGTGGCTGAATTGACACTAGCTATTGAGAGTGTGCATAAGATGGGTTTCATTCACAGAGACATCAAGCCGGACAACATTCTCATTGATCTGGATGGTCACATCAAACTGACTGATTTTGGTTTGTGTACTGGGTTCCGTTGGACTCACAACTCCAAGTATTATCAAAAAGGTAAGGAAATTATTTATCATATGTGTTAAACTGGTCTTGATGGATTTTGGTATGGTTATATTAAATACCAGATCAGTAACAGTGCTAATTAAAATGCAGAGGAAATTTTTAATGTCTGCATTGTTTTCTGATAGAATAACTTGAGCATCTCCATTCAGATATAACGGTGTAAAAAGTGTTAGCTAGTGTTAGGCAGTAGTGTCTTGGCAGTAGTGTTGAAATTCAATTGGAACGACAGCACACAATGCCTACAAAATCAGTGGATTTGCTTTCTCTGGTGCACTGTAAACTTTAGTTTGTATGAACCCCTAATTCTATGAAGATGTCATAGTAATTGATTGTCCTTGTTTTTACACTATATAGGGAATCATATCCGGCAGGATAGTATGGAGCCAAGTGACTTCTGGGATGATGTATCTAACTGTCGTTGTGGTGACCGGCTCATGACTTTGGAACAGAGGGCAGCTCGTCAGCACCAGCGATGCCTGGCACACTCTCTGGTTGGCACTCCCAACTACATCGCCCCTGAGGTGCTCCTGCGCAAAGGTAAGACTTGCATAAAGTCGTCTTAGAAGTTGCCTTGAAGAGATTTTGTTATTAATGTAGCATCTATAGAAAGCCTATATTCTTCTAAGGTGTGATACCTTTTAATGTGCAGGATACACACAGCTGTGTGACTGGTGGAGTGTGGGAGTAATCCTGTTTGAGATGCTAGTTGGCCAGCCACCCTTCCTTGCTCCAACCCCAACAGAGACACAGCTCAAGGTAAGCCAGACTTTTGTATGTTCTTGAGATATGCAAACAAATGTTGAGAGGATTTGTGGAAAACTGAATATAAAAGGTTTGCTGAAATTGTCAATATTGGCATCTCCACAGGTTATAAACTGGGAGAACACTCTGCAGGTGCCTCCGCAAGTGAAACTGAGCCCTGAGGCAGTTGACATAATTGGTCGACTGTGCTGCTCAGCTGAAGAGCGTTTGGGAGGCAATGGGGCTGGAGAGATAAAAACTCACCCGTTCTTTTCCGAAGTGGATTTCTCCAGCAATCTTCGCACACAGCCCGCCCCCTACCGACCCAAGATTGCTCACCCTATGGATACATCCAACTTTGATCCCGTGGAGGAAGAGGGAGGTCCAGGGGCCTGCAGTGACAGTGGAGATAGCACCCGAACTTGGGACACCCTCTGTTCTCCTCATGGCAAACACCCTGAGCATGCCTTCTATGAATTCACCTTCCGCAGGTTTTTTGATGATAATGGTTGCCCGTTCCGTTATCCCAAGCCCCCCGAGGCAACGCTAGGCCTACCCAGCAGTTGCGATATCAACAGCGTAAAGCCTGAGGTAGAGAATGTTCATGAAGAAGAAGAGGAAGAACAAGGGGAAGGTTGTGAGCCAGTTTATGTCTGAGACTGTTAGAATAGGTGTTTATGCTGCTCAGCCTTAGAGGGCTTCCACAGTTACCACGCTGCATCTCCAGCTCTGCCTCCAACCCCAGCTTTCTTTTCAGGGTAAATTTTCTTTCATACTAAACAAACAGAAGAACATGGAGAAAACAAACAAAAGACATTGTACCCTAAGTTCCATGTAAAACGAGAAATTGTATTTCTCCAAAAACATTAAGCAGTATCCTTCATCTGTTGAAAAAGTGACTAAAGCTCTGACCTGGGACCAAGGAAGTACACAAGCTGTACAGCTTAGTTCAGGGGATGTTGGTGTAATTAATACATTTGGCTACTCTCCTAGAGAGCCCAAAAAACATCAGACATGTTGTTGCTGCTCTGTGGTTTGTCAGTCAAACACTCTACTCTCATGGTTGGTGTAGTCTGTGTCAACAGTGTCTCATTCCTTTATTCTTCTGGGTGAAAATAACCCAGTGTGTTTTGTTAACATGTCCTTCACTTCTTAGCCTGGTGATGCTAACACAGCTATTCCAAACACCAGAAAGGCCATGGTGCAGGATTAGAGGAGCAGGGTTTGGGATGGTGGCTCTGAAGTTAGATTGTGATTAGGAGATGATCTCAAAGAGCAGAGAGATACATTAGAAACCTCCTCCACAGAGCAATATAAATGCATCTGGCAAAAAACATCGCTAATC